>PNEQ01071614.1:0-20099 GCA_003012365.1 Medauroidea extradentata
TCCAGTGAGTGAGCATTTGAACATTTGACGATGTAGCGCAGGAGTCCGTGAGCGTTTTTACGCATGTCTGCCATTGGTTCGGAGTCCGCAAGGTCACGTTTAATAATCAATGACCCGATCGAAATAGTTTCCAACATGTACATGACTTAGCAATCCAACCTCTCCTCAGTTGAATCCGCGAAATTTCCGGGGCTCTAATTATTATCTCTAATCATAGTATCTCTCCGTTAAGAAGCGCAGATAAGAACAGGCAAGACAATATTGCAAGCTCAATAAGCTGTTGGCTTGAGTCATTATCTTTAAACAAGAATAGTTTGCCTTCATACACTTTAAATACGAATTAGATGTTACAACCAGTGATATGTTAATAATTGAAACACCATTTAACAGAGAGTTGTTAACTGAAAATCAGTTACCAAATAACTTTAATTCTGTATAAGTTATGAGAGCGAATAACTTAAATTACTTACATTAAGTCGTACATTTTCACAACTTCAGTTGTTTATTTTTAACCCAAACGGCCCATATCAAAGAATAAAATATTATTCAATTAATTTTAAGATTGAGCCTAACTCATTCTGACATAGTTTCATGATTCGCATTTATTTATTAGTAGGGAATTAAGAGTGAATGATTGTCACCACCAGGCATTATTTGTGTCGTAACGTTTTTTTTTCTGGCTAAATTATTGTAACTTTAACATAACTGCAGAATAGAATACATATTGATAGAATTTTAGTTGAAATAAATCTTTATTTT
Source organism: Medauroidea extradentata (assembly GCA_003012365.1). Lineage (NCBI taxonomy): Eukaryota > Metazoa > Arthropoda > Insecta > Phasmatodea > Phasmatidae > Medauroidea > Medauroidea extradentata. The sequence continues at coordinate 760 of PNEQ01071614.1, forward strand.
CCGTTACTGTTGTTACAGATGAATTATAGTTAAGAAAGTAAAAGAATTTTTTAACTGCAATTCGATCTGAAACAGCAGTATGAAATTACATTCTGGTTAACTTGCTGGTTCGTAATTAAATAACATTTATGTACAGTCGTAGAAAATGTGGAAATATATCTTTAAATATTCTTAAGTGTAAGATATATCATACAACTGGCTGACCCTCTACTGAGTAGCCAGTTTCACTTGACAACTGATATTACGGTATTCGGACTGTCCTAGATTTTGGGCGAATTTCTTATTGCCAGGGAAAGGAAAATTTCGGCGATTCCAATGACCCGCGTGTTAGAATCAGCTGTCCTATCCATACCCAGGCCCCGTCTATTCGCTCATGGTCTGCTGTTCCAGTGAGTAGCAGCTAGTGGACAAGTGGATAGGGTTTTAGTACACTCATTACTAGAGCTGGTGATTGTTGGTGGAAAGAATTACGAAACATTTTGTTTCAATGACTCAGATGCACATCTGCAGCTCTGCTTCATGGTCAGAGATTGGTAGAGGCACGAGTATTTCGCGTATTAATCTGGTAGCAGTCTAGACTTCTCAGTCATATACACACACTGGCCACAGTGGAATATCTATTGGCTCCTAACCGTACAAGTGGGTAGTCACAAGAATTATTTTATGCTTTACTCCTGGCTTGCAACCTCCAAAGGTGTGTCAAAACAACTGTCGTCTAATCGCGGAAGTTACAGTCAAATACAGGTTATTGGCGTTCAACCTGACATACAATCAATACGAGAAATACTCGTGCCAGTGATTGGCTGTTTTTAACTCTCAGCGTCTAGGGGATCTACTCGCAAATCACAGATGTGTAGTGTCGCAGTAGTCTTATTATCATTGGCACAGTCAAATGAGTGACACCTCTTCACAAATACACTCTGCCAATAACCACGAAGCAAAGCTGCAGATGTGCACGTTAGGCATTGATAACAAAATGTTGCATAATTCTTGTCACCAAAAATTACCAGCTTTACTCATGACCACGGAACCCCTTTTTTCGCGAAAAGATTTTTGCCCCTCTTTGTTTCGGTGCCTTACGTGCGCATTTGTAGTTTATCTTCGTGGTCAGAGATTGGTTATTTTAACTCTCGAGAGCCTTGGGATTCTACCGGAAAATCACAGACGTGTGTTCTTGCAGGAACGGTATAGTAATTGGCTCAGTCAAATTAGATACGGCTCTTCATTATAGACACGCTGCCAATAACCGTGAAGCAGAACTGCAGATGTGCACGTAAGTCTCTTAAACAAAGTGGGGCAAAATTTTTTTTCGCGAAAAACAGGGGTCCCTAATCGTGACAGTGGATTCTAGCGTTCAGGTGGTTGAAATAGCCAAATATCCATTTCCGTATCTTTACGGCCAATCTCTATAGGGACCCGGGAGTGTCGCTGGTTCAACGGCCAGCCGGCTGCACTCCACAGTCCTGTGTACTCTATGTCCTCAGATACTTATTTATTGGCCGCTGCTACAGTGAATGGTCAATTGTACAAATGAGAAGGAAGCGCGGCAGTCAGTAAGTGTTTTATACAGGCCTGATATTGGTTCACAGTCCTCTAGAATGAGTTTCAGTAACTGCGACCCAATCGAGAAAACAATGAACGTGAACAGAAGTTTCAAATCTGACGTCTTCTTGGACGAATTTGAGAAACTTCCGGGTCCATATCAATCACTAAAGAGGTTAACACTTCCAGTGGTGGAAACTTTTCAGTGGTGAATTGTGCAACGTTTGCTTGGATTTGATAATTGATTTACCTTTATGATATACAACTGAACACATCAACTAATGAAAGTAGTTGTGTACGTGACGTTACAGATAGTAACAGACATCTCGTTGTTTGCCGCCTACTCCGACATGATTATTGTTCCTGATGATTGCTCCAAGTATGAACATAAGTGCACAACAGTGTGTATGCTCTGGAACAATACGCAATACTAAGTTCCCAGCACAGATAGTGAAGTAAGATAATGTGATTCAAGACCTGAGCTGTACGGATAATGGTTACCTGCTCAAAGTACTCAATTCCCTTCCGCCTTGCACGACCAGAGAAGATAAACATACAGATATAGCATGACGTATGTTCTAAGGCGAAGGGTGTGATGCCTTGAGACGGAAGGGTGTGGAGTCTATCCGCCATATTTATACGTGAAAAAAAAAGTTGTTGGTTACCATAGCAACGTGTATAATGTGGCAGTGTGTCACCCTTTTAACATATTTGCGGTGGATTGTCTAACCATAACTTCATTTCTCAACATATTGGATGTTTTCAAAATGCATTTACAAATGTTACAAATTTTACGGATGGGTTGCTGACCAAAACCAAGAGGAAAGTCCATATAAATATAGGTCAGAAAGTCCTTTGTTATTAAGTTATTAATTAAAGTGTAGTTCCGTGTTTTGCAAGGCAGTAAAGTAAACGTTCTTGATAATTGAATTATGTTATCGGTACAAGTATTATGATGGCATCAATTTTATCATTTACACTGAAATCACAGTGTTGTAATAGGAACCATACTCGTATTTCCAATACGGACAATAGTGCTGTTTGGTTGTACGTGCCATTTACATTGTTTCTACAAGAATTTGTTCTATAGGAGGAAGATTTCCTTTGCCTCATCTACAAGACATCTACATACAGGAGCTGAAGTAATAATACAAAAAGTATAATCAACAAAACTGGACTGTTTTCCCTATTACAATATTAAGTATGGTAATTACAACATTACTTTTCATTCAGGGTACGGCTGATGTGGGAGTATTTGACAGGGTGCGACAGTGCATAACCCGACTTGAACATGTTTAGGGAAGACGCAAGAGGATGTCATTTAGAATATTCGCTATGAGTAGAGATGAGTTTCTGAGACTATGACAGTTTCACCGATGCTAATACAGAAAATCAAGGTAAATTTTCGAAATGCCATCCTCATGCTTCTTCACACACAGGCGCCCGTCGGATGATGCACAGTCGTACCTCTCAAATGCTCCCACGTGCACCATTGAGGATGTAAACGAGGGTAACAGCTAAGTATTTTCGGACGTACTTACATGAATTTTATTTCCTTGTTTTGGTGTAAGGAATCCACGGTCTAAGCTTCTAACTGCATTTTTGAAACTACACGTATGTACAGGAACAGCAGACTGCATTCCGTCATTATTGTTAGGTGAATAAACAAAGTCAGTTTGACCTCAGTACAGAGTGTAAATGTTCCATCTGCATTTTTCTCTCCTCTCAGCGCAAGACGAAGCCACGTCAGCCCGGGACGGCATTAAAGCTTAAACTCTGCGCATGCGCACCGCAGCACTTTTGTTTATTTTCCTCAGGGAGTATTTACTTGAATGTGGATTGCGGGAGACTTTACCACCATCTTTCTTATCTCCCCCTCCCTTCCTCACTTACACCCCCAGCTGTGGAGGATAAACCAGGCAATCCAGTGGCTTGTTTCATTAACACTTCATTACGAAACGGATTCCGCCGAGAGAAGGAAATTAAAGCGCTGTCGCCATTCCGCGACGAAAACAGCGTCGTAATCCGTTCTCATCCTAGCGCAAACTTCTCAGCTGTTTAGCCCGGTACTTAGAGTCGGTTGAAAATCATTTTTACCAATACACGTACTAAACTTCAATTTTCTAGCAGAGTCTAGTACACAGTTAAGTATTTGTACTGGATTTTCAGGAAAGCTGTAAACAAACTTAGGTAACAACAGGATCCCAATAATTGAAGAATAGTGTAAGATTCTTAAAAGTTAGTCTGATGTAGTAATCATATTTTCTGTAGCATGAACAGCGTCCTCTAGTAGAATTTAACAGTATTTGTCAATAAATACTCACCTAATTCATACACTAATAAAACATTTAATAATAGTAAACATGCAAGCGTTTGGACAGGAAACTGCCTTATTATGTGGAAAAGTTTTTGTAATCCCATTTAATTAATTTCGGTTGCTTAAAACTAAATAAAAAAGAAATTGCTCATGCGGATCCAACTATAGTTTCTAATGCTCTCAAACTTTTTCAAGAATCTCACATCATAACAATCAGTGGAAAAAAAATGAAACATTGAATCTAATTAAGATGCGGTGTTATCAGTTGATGTACTTAGTTTTTCAACTTATGTTACCAAATGGACAAAAAAGTTATAAAATGGCATTATTTTGAGACGCTCCTCGTCTATTTCAAGGAAAACTATCGTATATATCTGAACGTTTTGTAGTGCGCGGAGGGTAAAATGCACCTTGCCTGGTGTAGACGACGAGCTGTGCTGGTGTGTTCTCCGACGGACGGCAGGCAACTGAGCAGAGGAACGAATTTGTTTGCTTGTTCACGTCACCCATGATGACGTCATCGAAGAGGTTTGAAGACAAGGATTTTGGGTTCGCAAGTTGGCACTCATGTTGACTATTGTAGATAGCTCCACTTAAAAGTAGATTGCGCTGCAAGCGTATAGATGGCGCGGGGCATAGAGGGCAGTACTGTTGTAATGATGTAATTGTGTCTGAACTGTGGTTGGTCACTAATTTTAATAAATAGCGGAGTTTTTGACCTGGAAGGGAAGAAGGGAGGAGGCTCTGGTTGGGAGACTCTCGGACTCGGAGGCTATGGATTTAATTCAGAGAGAGGAGACTTTACGTTTTTAGAATCGTTTTCCCGGGCGGAAATGCTGTTTGTGCCACAGCTAAGTTAAGTACTAGCCAGAATTATGTTACTGTTTTTTACTTGGAGGTTGGTCCATGTGCGACCATAGATTCAATGCTTTAAATGTTAAATATACGGTTTACAGATGATAGTATTTGGAGGCCAAGTATTTTTAATGTAATGCCAGAGTAATATTTACTGTTTAAAATTTGGAGGCCAAGCATTTGGAATATAATGCCAGAATAATACTTACTGTTTAAATTTTGGAGGCCAAGTAAATTTTTTATTCTGTTTTATGTATGCCATATGGCATTTATGAAAAGCCATAATTTAATGATTTTCAAATTATTGGTATATTTTGTGTATGACATTAACAGTTAATGGTTACAATGGCAGTATAATAATTATGATATATTTGTACTAAAAATTTCAAGTGATTAATACATTTTGATATTGTGTAAAGTAGGTTCTTCTTTGATATTATATTTTTTCTGGTTGCCTCAGGCAAAGATGTCATGTTATTGTTGATAAGAGAAAAAAATCCAATATCTGTCTTGGTCTAGGTAGAGACAGTTTTGGTCGCGTTGTCTTGGTAATGTTTTGGGGGTGGTTTCCCCTGATCATTACCAGGGGAGCATTGCAATGTGTTAGCTGGTAGAAATATTTTAGCTCTTACTCAAGCAGCATTTCATATGTGGGCAAAACATACATACATTGTTTTTCAACATGATACTAGAAATAAAGATATAACTTCAAATAAACTAGATATCCACATATTTGAAAAACCTAGACAGTCGTGCACACAAATTAGATGGCAAAGAGAGAATACTGGGTCATGCATTTTTCCTAAAATCAGATAATTCACCCGTTGATATTCACATTGATGCTGAAGAAGATTGGTATTTTGAAAGCGACAGCAGTGCTGGAGAAAAAAAAAACTGGCCTTTTTGCCGTGTCATTGCATGAAATTGGTCATAGTTTGGGAATACATCATTCAAGAATTTAAGATACCATTATCTATCCAATCTATGATTCAATTCGAATAACATTACAAGCTGTTGATATTTTAGGAATACAAAGCCTTTATGGCACGCTAACTATTAAAAATATTATACCAACTACTACTCCAACAACAACTTCTACATAAGAAGTAGATTTGTGTGATTTAAATATATATATATATATATATATATATATATATATATATATATATATATATATATATATAGCCTTTTTAGTAGTTGACAAACAAATGTAAATATTTTACAAAAACATGTTTGGCCTTGTGGTATAGTAAATGAAGTAGTTAGTAAAATTGAACTTATAACTAACTGGTTAAATTTTTTCCAGCTAATTTTGAGAGTTTTACATCAATTTATCAGAGACCCAACGGAGAAATTGTAATACTTGTTGATACAAAGGTATATATTTTTTAATATCCTAGTTTGTAACTTGTATATGGTTATCCAAAACATATTTATGATTTGAGAATGGTCCGAAATTCCAAATTACAAGGAGTTGTAAACACCTACTCAGGTCGCACATTCATAAATGTTTGATCATATGTATGTCATGGAACTAGACGAATGTTACTTTACAGTTTATTATAAAAAACATTTCCAGGTTTACCTTCAGGACTAAATATTTTTTTAGATACTCCAAATTGATTTTTATATTTTTTAAGGACAGAACATATTATTATCAACTTAACGAGTTTTCAAACATGCTAATCAAAGTCGACAAATTTAATTTTTCAATTTTTAACATGTAGTGTTCTACATAGTCATATATTGATAAACAATTAAAAATATTACTTTAACAAATGGAAAATTATTATAATTATTAACAATATTTTTGTGGTCGCGTTTTGCGACCTCTGATGTATTATTATTAAAATATATAAAAATAAATTATATTGTGAATTACTCAAAGGATTAATTGAAATAAATACCAGTAGATAGTGTATACCATGTTCTAGGACAAAATACTAAAATGTAATAACTAATCAAAATTTTACAAAAAATAAATAAAAATTATGAAATTAAAATTAATTAATTTACGATATTTTCAGGTAGGTAAATATTTAGCACCTGGAAAAATAGTATCTGATTTCCCTCTCCTAAAAATATCAGGGTATTCAAGCATACGCACGGAAATTGTGTATTTTTTTTAATTTATTGACTATGGAATTTTAGGGTACTTCCTTATAGACCCTGAAAAAATAGAAAAAAAATTTAAAGCAAATTAGCTTTCCTTTGACTTGGTTTGGTTTTTTGGAGGAACAGTCTAACACACTTATTAATTGTAATATTAAATTAATAACTATTTTTAGGGCTTTGTCATAGAAAAATATATATTTACTATCTACTTAATGAGAATCCCTCTATTGTAATATGTTATGCCTGTTATTGATCTGCAGACAACTACGTTTTGTCAGACGTATGTAACACAATAACTCATGCTGCAAGATACTACAGTGTTTTAAAGGGTATGATGGCACAAAATTTTTTTGTTATATACCATCATCTCTACAGATTGGATAACAGATTGAATTAGTAAAAAAATTTATATTTAATCAGTTCAAAATCTACCATTAAATATGTATTTGAAAACTACATTTTTAATTAGTAACTAAACTGTAATTCTTCAACAATTTCCATTAATATAGTCTACGTGTAATAAACTATGTTTCACAATTTCGAAAGCAATCTTGCTATTACTTTTTGTTCGCTCGTTTATTAAAGTAGGTTTCGTGTTTTGGTATGTTACTTTTAATGTACAGTAATATTTACAGTATAGTATGTCTCAAAGTATTCTGTATTGTGAAATTTCGCTTGTGAGAAGTGTGTCTGTACTCAGGCTTGCGGACACCGTGCATTTCCAGCAATCCTGGTAGGTTTATAGCTCCAAACAATGGAACTTTCCGACACATTTATTAGAAGAGAAATGTCAAAATACGTAAGAATTTAATGAGACGGACTACAGGCCTGCGTTGTAATAAGTAGTCTTGTTCGGTCGTTATTTGTAGATGAGTTTTGACATTTTTAGTTTCGCCCTGTTTCTCTGTGAAATTATGCTGTTTTTACAAATCCACACTCTTCTATAAACAGCAAGGTCATTTCTAAGAAAGCGGTGTAAAAAATTAACACACATCACTGGTAGACAAAAACGAAAAGTTACATTACAGCAACCACAAAATACTTGCACGACTTTCCGGAGGTCTTGGGTTCTGATACTATTCGAAACTTTGATATATATTATTTTAATTTTGGCACATTCTTTACTGCGTTTATGACATAATTTAGAAAAAAATCGTATTACATGTAATGTAACATTACACTTTTTTACGACAAATTGATAAAATATTTTGTTACTTTTTTCAATTGGTGGAATTCCTAATTCAATCTGTGAGTTTATTTCGCTGATGCAATCTGTAGTTATCCACTGATTTCCGATGGAACAGTTTCAACAATTAGAATCAGTGGAAAGTCACTAAATATCCACAGTTTCCATCTCAGGGTGTACAAGCACGGTAAACGCAAAAAAAAAAAAAAAAAAAAAAAAAAAAAAAAAAAAAAAAAAAAAAAAAAATGCATGAACGTAGGCATTGGAAGTTTTCGCCAAAATATTCTCCACCAATTTGTTTAAATGCTTTGTACGAGCACATGTGCAGCATTGTTTCGTGGTTGTGTGGTGACGTCACTGATCTGACTGAGCCAATCAGAACAAAGTTATTGCGACACTACACGTATGTGATTGGCTGGTAGGCTCCAAAGACGTGCGGGAATTAAAACATCAAATAATCAACTACAAAGGAGAGTTGTAGATGTTCGCGTAATGCATTAAAACAAAGCTATGTAAAATTATTTTTGGAAAAAAATCGGTCCCTATATGTAAGTACTTTAAATGTTTAACATACTACGTCTTGACTTAAACCTGTAAACAAATACATATATACTCGCAATAATGTTTTTTATCAGTGGTGGATATAGATGACTAAAAAAAGGGGGTGGGGGGCAGATTGCCGCGGGCGCTGGGATAGAGGGGACGCAGGAAGTGCCGAGAAATTTACTTGGGAATGAAATGTAAATTACTGAAAAAAAAAAAAAAAAAAAAAAAAAAAAAAAAAAAAAAAAAAAAAAAAAAAAAAAAAAAAAAAAAAAAAAAAAAAAAAAAAAAAAAAAAAAGATACAATGCTTAGATTTAATATTTGTATTTTCATTAACCTTGAATGCCATATAATGTTATAAATACAGAATTTATAATTGGAATACATGCTTAAATAATAGCTAATAAGAACAGGATCTATGTATTTCTACTAAAATTTTATACGGTTATTTACGCGGGCGCAAAACAAGGTATGCAAGATACGTATTACTGTTGGGTTGATCGGACTGATAGAAACAGTGGGAGGGTAAGGAGGGGGGAGCAAATCACAATTCTTGCCCCGGGGTAAAGAAAGCCAAGATTCATCCCTGGTTTTCATATGAACTAGGATTCAGAACTGTCGTACCAATTTTGAATGGACGTGGCAAAACCTGCAACGCGTTATATACGTAAATCTATAACCAGTAAAATTATTCAGTTCTTTTAGTCTGTGCCTTAAGGTAGCCGCCTGGTGGATGTATTTTGCGTGTTCGAGGCCTGGAAGTGCTGAGGCTATAAGGACTACACTGTACGCACTTCACGCCTCACCCTAGCCTCTAGGCAAGTCAATGAACTGACGTGCTGTCTTCTATCTGACAACTCGCCTCTATCAAATATTACGACCACGGATCAAAATTTATACTAGTTTAGTAAGGAAGTTTTTTTAAATCCTCAAAGGGGGTAGACATTGCAAAACCGTTACATATGAGCGTTGAAAATTGTTTGTTCTATATAGCCAAATTTTTACAAATCGCACGTTTTATAATTTTGGATAAATATCGACTTTTAAATAATTTAATTCAGTCGATAATGAGCCAAAATTATTTAAACTAGTGCCTTGAAAAAATTAGGCTATATTGTACAAACGATTTCCAACATTTCTATGTAATGGTTGTGCTCCCTTTAAAGATTTAACAAACTAAACTCGTAAAAACAACATAAATATAAACCTGTAGCGTTAAAAGGGATAATGCGCCAGTGTCTCTTTTTCCTATCTGCCATCTCTGCTCCAAAAACCTAGACAGTCTGTAACTACGTAGTAAGTAATAAGTTGTACAAAAGTATCATTTCCGGATTGTCGAACCTTGATATTCGATAATAGTCGAAGGGAAAATTTATGTCGAAAATTGTGAAAATTCACTGCTTTGGCACACTATCCCCCTTAAGTAGTGACTCTTATCATTTTTGACATAATATTGAAGATAAAGTAGGTGTATTGTACATATCTACACCGTTTAAAACATTCCACGCCGACATTTTAGTATCAAATTTTCCCATTTTCGGCAGCATGAAACTAAACTAGGTACGAATATCGCACCTGAAATGAGTACACATATACGTTAAGTTCTTTATATGATCGACACTTTTCAAATAATCTGGTAAAGGCCTTAGCTCTGCAGTTTGGCGGCCAGAGCAGGCTGCCCTTTATAAAAACTGAACAAGATTATTTACAGAAAAAAAAAAATACGTGGTTGAACCGATGATTTACGTTCGGCGTAGGGAAAAACTTCAAAATACTGCATTTCTGCTACACATGCTTGGCTTCGAACAAGCAGTTTTTTCTTCAGTTTTTTTATTATTACTTTTATCCTCTGCGCCGGGTGCTTGCACGCGAATCACGTAAGCCCGGCTCTGCAGTGGCGGGAACTTTGAGCGACGGAGGGAGGGGAGGGAAATTGAATCTAGCACAGGCGCCAGAGCCAGCCAATGACAAAACCTTGCTCGCTTGGTGCAGGTTTCTGCTTTTTATTTTCCCGCCCACTTGCAAGATACGTGACATACAGGGCTGCAAATCACACGGAGGCATGTTTTTTTCTTTTCCTAAATTCAACACATTGCACATGATGGCTGTATATTTTTTAGTTTTTCAAAATCACGGATTGTCGGAAAATTTACAGTCGCACACAAACCACATTATATGGTATGTATTTAGCTGCAATAAAGTTACTATTCATATCCATTATGACTAGAGATGGTGAAATGTATGCATTATAAAATCAAATATCCTATGCATACACAATCCCTGGTTATTCGTTCATTGTCTGCTGTTCCACAGTGTATCAACTAGTGGACAAATGGTCGGGACTTGTGCCTATGATTCTAACGTGCATGTCATTGAATTCGCGAAATTTCACCGTCTCTAATTACGACTTGCAAAATTTAAAAAGTGAAGTCATTGAACTAGGGGCCACCTGATACACGTACGTTAGGCTCAGAAGCGACTGAACTGTAAGGGCGACATTTCAGCGCTCATCAAATGCCGCATCGCCTCAACGAGCCGAGCGCTGAACTAGCATGCAGGACATCCGCCGATATATTTTAACTATGTTACTAGAAGCAGTCACAATATAATTTCATTGGTGGAAAGTCTGTAAGAAATTTCAATGTGTGTTTCTATAGAGATTCTCAAGGTTTGTACAGTTTGAAGTAGGCCTACGGCAGTCACAAAATGCTGTTTTAGCTGTGTGTTTTACAAACAGTGTTGTTAATAAGCATGGTGTTTTAACAATGAGGTTGTTCTAAGTGTGTTTTATTTTTGTAGGTTGGCACAGTGGGTAAGCGTGGAACAGTTTTGTAAAGAAAGTACTTACGGACACACTGCAACGCATACGAAGCGCTGTGTTGGCACCGCACGTACATTTAACACAATACACATGAAGCCCGTATGATTGAACTATTTACATCACGTGTTTGTAGGAAATTATATAGATGTTTACGTGTTACATGGTTGGGTATTCGTACGTATTAGTTATGTGTTCCAAAATTTAAACCTGTAGTCGTTTAACCACGCATTAATAGGGACCCCTTATTATTATTTTTTTTCGCGAAAATAAAAAGTGCACATCTGCAGTTCTGCTTCATAGTCAGGTCAGTGATTGGCTGTATTAACTGTCACGAGCCTTGGAATTCTACCGACAAATAATAGACGTGTGGTGTTGCAGAAACATTATCGTAATTGGCTCATTCAAATGTTACACATATACACGATACCAATAACCATGAAGCATAGCTTCAGATGTGCACGTAATGCACTGAGACAAACTGGGGCAAAATTATTTTCGCGAAAATAAGGGGTTGGTAGTGCTGACGCAACACGACGAACGGCGCGCAGAGCAGATTTTCAACATACGACGTGTGTTAAATTTACCTCTACTGCCTTCACCACTAAATTTTCAAATAAATTATGTTAACAGTAACACAGTTTTTGGTACCAGTACTGTAACTTTTAAGGACTCTGCCTACCTCAGAGCTCCGGTGGCAGCAAGGATAGGACGTTAGAGGTTAAAGTATATTCCTAAATATCTCAGTCACTTTCAAACCTACATAAATGCTACCGTTGACTTTTTTGTTCAGTACGATACGGCCCACACTGGTACGGAATCTTTTAGCAAGTTATATCAATACCCTGAAAACTATGAGCAAATAAGTGTTTTCATGCCAATTAAACACTCTAAACCCCGTACTCAAAAAATTATTTTCACATTTTCGTTTACGTAGCATTATTCTCCTCTTCTCAATGCAAAAAATGGTTTCCATCCGAAAGCGATATCTCAAAGGGTGACTGAGCTGCACGGAATTTAGTTTGACATGTAAACCCCCATCCTTGCTCCCGCCGCGCTCTGAGGTAGGCAGAAGCCTCAAGAAAAAAAATTTTTTGTGACACAGTAACTTTATTGAACAAACATTTTGCTGAGGCAATGAAATTTTTTTTACTGCGATGCACATTAGGAACTGAAAGAATGCATATGTGTCTGTTTTACGAGTACTCTAAAAAAATATTTTCTTTTACAATGAAAGTCCTAGGAAACCAAGATGCAACATTACAGATGTTATTCTTGTAAATAAATATAACACACAAGTTTGAAAAAATAGAACGTATATACGCGTATTTGTACTTGCAATAAGAAAAAAAAATTAATACGATACGAACCAGCATTCTTGACCTAGTTACCATGTAACTTATTCCTGGCGTATTGACTTAGATTTAACTAGCTCTTTATTACTTGATATAGGTCTATTAAACTTGGTGTTCAATTACGCAACTTTCTTAATTTTGAAACACGCAATTAGTAGAGATATTTTCTTTATACGATAAAATGCATTCCAGAGCACGTAATCTGTGTATAACTCTACAATTTCAGACAAACTAATTAGTTTTGTAGACTACAAAGCTTTCTTAAGTTATTTTAAATAAAATCCTTGTGCAATTACAAACTAATAACTTTTCAATGACATGTGTGTTTACAAAAGTTAGTTACTTTACAAAGAACTGCCTTGTAATTTTTACAATACATTCACAGCGATCCAAGTTAGCACGTCTTACGGAAGTAACAGTAAGAAAAAAGGTGTTTTTATGATTTTTTAGTTGCTCCAATATATTTTCCAGATAGGTTTCACTGTATAAAAAAACGTAAAAAGAGAGCTTGAATTGTAACAAAGCATATTACACTATTTAAATAAGTTTAGTAGAGTCACGTAAAATAGAATCCGCGTGAAACGCAATGCGAAGCCTTCTGTTATAAACAAGTGCGTGAGCACAACGAACTAATGAATAATATTAACAAGTACTACAGTTTGTGTGGTTGGTGCGTCTGGAGATGGCCACGCCCATAACAAATATTTGTCGATACAACTAGCGAGGTTTGTGGACAAGAGAAATAAATTCATGTCGATAGCAAAGTAAAAAATAACATAAATGTTCGACTTTTTATGGTTACTTATGGATGCGAGGAAAAGCGCGAATCATTATTATAGGTCAATCGGTATAAAGTGAGCACTAAAAATCTAACCTTTTAAAAATATCACTAGTCGGTCCTGCCTATAATACAACATTAATTATATTTGCTTTAATGCTTGTATGATTGACAGCATAATTACGCACTATAGTCCCGTGTGCTTTCCCATTTAAATTAAACAGTACAGAAACAAAATCAACCTAAATCGATGTTCCGTCGTTAGCCTTTACACGCGGAAAGATATGAATTATAAGAAAGTATAACTTCAGCAGGGCTTTCTTGAGAGCTCACTTTATCCCTAACCAGCTATAGAACACCAAAGTAGTTATACTACTACACATCTCAATAAGAAGATATGTCTGACGCAATAACCAAATTATTGTAAATTAGCGAAACATTACTTAATTATTACTAAAATATACGAGGATCAATCAAAATGCACAATTTTCTTAAAAATTCTAAATATTGGCGCTAGCATTCATAATAGAAATGAGATAAATGTCACCATTTGCTAATAAAATTGCTAACGTATTTCACTTTCACGTTCCCAAACATAAGTCAATGAAACAAGTTGCTACAAATTTATTTACACCAGAAAAAAGTGGCGCAAGGTGTCACAATCTGGGTATAATTGCTGTGCTCGCATCAAATGCCGTGTCGCCTCGACAAGCCAAGCGCTGAACTAGCGTGCAAGCTTCCCGTCGAACGGTTTTTACTATGGGACATTAAGACTGCGTAGTTGATAAATATACGCTGAAAACCAATAGGCTATGAATAAAATAATCAATGACAATCCCAGATAATGGTATTTGCCAACTTTATGAGTAAATTTATCCAGAATTACTAATTCGTTACGCGTGATCTCTTGCGCCGCAGTTAAATGCACGAGGTTACGGCGTCAGAGAAGTGCCTCAGAAGTTAGTAACACTGGAAACGATTTTGTTTAAGACGTTGGCTTAAACTATTCTCTAGGATTGCTACTGTTTAATTTTCTTAAATTGGCTTCAAGAAACCTACAGTTATAGATTAATGCTTTTAGCGTTGAATTATGTACCACGCCCTCTTAAGCGGTTACCATATACTTTTTTTTGGTGGAAAGACTGCCACTAAGTACAGTGCAGGTCGCAATCTGAGTTTCAAACACATCAGGTTAGTATATTTTGAAGTACGGTAGTCTGAATAGGCCGTTTTAAGCCATGTTTGAGGGCTTAGAACCAGTGTTTTCAATTAGCACAGTGTCATAACAATGAGGTTCCGACCTTGTCTGAAGTATGTTTTCTTTTCGTACGTCGGCATAATGGACACACGTGGAATTGTTTCGTTGAAAAAAAACTGTTTTTAAGATCACACTGCAATGCATTTGAAGCGTGAGGTAGACGGCCGCCTTAATAGTTCGGTAACAACGGTCACAATTGTGGACGTGTTGCACGTTAAACGAAATAGACCAATGGCCAACGCTGTACTTGTAAAGTCGATGTCAACAGTTTCTTCAATATGATTAACACGATTTGGGAAGTTCTTCACTTCTGTGGTTTATGATTCGTTATTACTTTCGGTACCGAGATTCTGGTATGTTGATTACTGGTTGAACATTGTCCCAATTACTAGTAAAACCAAACTTTACTGATTAAACATATCATTACAATTACAAAGTAACCCAAACTTTACTGTTTGAACCTTGTCACAATTACAAGTCAAACCAAACTCTTCCACGACTGCAACATTAAAGCTTGCACAGTAACAAATTCTTCCACAGAGCCATAGAAAGAGCCAACGATTTTTTCACGAAAATCACTATGCAACCGTTTGTTTCAATGCCTTATGTGCCCATACGAAGCTCTGCTTCATGGATACTGGCAGAATGTATTATTGCACAGACGTGGCTCATTTGACTGTGCTAACAGGAACAAGGTTACTACGATACCACGTGACTGCCGAGTAGAACCCTAGACACTGAGTGTCAGAAACAGCCAATCTTTGACCAAGAAGCTGTGTTGCATATATGCACATAAGGCATTGAAACAAATTGTTGCAGAATTATTTTCGCGAAAAAACCATGGGTTCTACCCATAGCCATCTTTTGTTAAAAGCCGCGGCCTTAGATCTGGCAACCCTGCATACAAGGGTCATTTTAACACTTCTTTTAGCTCTCCAAAGGCAATGGCTGTACCTGATTCGTTATTCTGCCCTACATATAGGGTCCGGTAGTTTTCGCGAAAAGATTTTTGCCCCACTTTGTTTCAATGTCTTACGTGCGCACCTGCAGCTCAACTTCATGATTATTGGCAGAGTGTTTTTGTGTAGAGTTGTTATTCATTAGACTGTGCCAATCAGTACATGGGTAACTGTGACACAACACGTCTGCCATTTGCGGGTTTAACCTCCTGACGTTGTATGTTACGGCATCCAATCACTGACCACAAAGCAGAGATGCAGGTGCGCACGTAAGGCACTGAAACAAAGTGCTGCGAAAATATTTTCGCGAAAACTACCGGGCCCTACCTACATACCTGCCAGTCAGGGGAAGCCACTGTCTTTGACGAGACAGAAGATACGTTAAAATTACCTTTTTTCGCAGGGTTGCCAGATATAAATCTGCCACGACAGAGCCCAAGATTGTAGACGTGTTGCATATTAAGTAAACGTATGTTTGGCACTGTACATGGCCAGTAATTAGTAGAGCCCGGTAGTTTTCGCGAAAAGATTTTTGCCCCACTTTGTTTCAGTGTCTTATGCACAACTGCAGCTCAACTTCATGATTATTGGCAGAGTGTTTTTGTGCTATTCATTTGACTGTGACATATCAGTACACGGATAACTGTGACACAACACGTCTGTGATTTGCGGGTTTAACCTCAAGACTCTGGGTGTTGCGGCATCCAATCACTGACCACAAAGCAAAGATGCAGGTGTGCACGTAAGCCACTGAAACAAAGTGCTGCAAAAATCTTTTCGTGAAAACTACCTTGCCCTAGTAATCAGTGGACAGTCTGCACAGTATCTTCTCAGTTTTCTTATTTGTGGAGACTCATGCATACTTGTATCACTGTGATATCAAAAGTTAACTGCAGCCTTGATAAAAGTATAGCGGACACCAAAATATATCATGATTGCGACTGTTCAACATACCACTGATTTCGAGGCTTACTGGGTTAATACTCTACAAACAATTAATTGCGAACTAATGAAACTATGCCAGTACGAGTTAGGTTCACACTCTTAAAATGAATTGAAGAACATTTTCTCCTTTGATTTCGACCACTTAGGTTGAAAATGAGCAACTGAAGTAGCGAAAATGTACGACTGAATATAAGTAATTTAACTGTTATTCGCACTCATTACTTACACAGAAATTGAAATCGTGGTAACTGGTTTTCAGTTGACAACACACTGTTCAATGAAATTTCAAGTATAAACATTTCACTGATTGTAATTTCAAATATGTATTTAAAATGTACGACGGCAGAGCAGTGGCGGCTTGTGGGTTTGTTGCCAGGTGGGGCTGCAGATAGTCGGAACTGTACACTCTTGATGAACGCGCCGTAGACCAACGAGAATGAAATATTTGCCGGCTACTAGATGTGTTGTGACTACACAGTAATAAGGGGCACCTGCGCATCAGCGTGTCAATGGCTCTTGAGTCAACCAGCGCACAACCCTGTACAGCTCTTGGCAACTGCAACCCTACCTGGCAACAACCCACGAGTCGCCACTGCGGCAGAGGAAGATTCTCAAACTATTCTTGCTCGAGTTACAATCGAGCATAGTTCACGATGGGTTAACCCCAGAAGCCGAGAGCGCGTATCTTACTTTGTTTGCTTCAGGACAGTTTTTACATTCTACAAAGGAATGATGGATGACTGGAAGATGAGCGCCTGAGCTTACAACCACCCTCTCACCCACCCCTATAATTCGCTAGGGCGCCCGCTGAAGGAAGCCATTACCGAGGGGTATAGGGGCAGGGTCCGGAACGAAACAGTGGACCTCCGGTGCCGTTGATGCCGGAAGGAGGGGAGGAAGAAGGGAATAGAAACAAAACACTCGCAGACAAGCAGTCCCATGACGGTGCACTTGATGACAGCGAGAGTGACTCAGCAGTCTCCGCCTACATTTGTGTCTAGCCTCTGAGACTCTGACGCACGTTCGGATATCATTAGGCTCATTAATAGAGTCCCGGAAATTTCGCGGATTCAACTGAGAAGAGGTTGGAGTCATGTATAAGTTGGCAACTTTTTCGATCGGTTCTTTGTGATTAAACGTAACCTTGAGGACTCTGAACCAATTGTGAACATGCTTAACATGACTCATGGACTCCCGCGCTTCATCGTCAAATGTTCAATTGGCTACTCACTGTAGCAGCAAACAATGTACAAGTAGCTGAGAACATAGTGTATACAGGACTGTGTAGTCAAGCCTGTTGGTTGTTGAACTCGCGAAATATCCGGGTCTCTAGTCATTAACGTTCCGCGAAAATAATGTTGCCACAGTTTGTTTTAGTGCCTTTCTGCAGTTTTGCTTCATGGTTAGAGCTGGTGGTTTATCGCGGGAAAACTTGACTGCTTGATCGGTTTCAGCGCGCACGTTCAGCGTTTGAAAAGATTACTGGCTTTAGCTTGTACGCGGAGCTATTGCGCTATTTGATTGAGCCAATAAGAATCCCGCTATTGTACAAGTTTATGCCCGTTGTTGGTCTGAGGCCAGCTACGTTCTGTCAGACGTATATCACACAGTTATACCAGTCACATTAAACTACAATGTTTCCAAGGATGTGTTAACACAAAACAATTTTGCGACATACCATCATCTCTATTCATGGTTATTGGCAGAATGTGTTTTTTGACTGTATAATAAAATAAATATCGTATAGGGAGGATACCCGAGTGCAGATTTGTGATTGGACGCTCATAGGCATCTGCATATCCTGATATATTACGTGAATTTGAGCCCTACAAAGGAGAAGTGACGGAATGGGGAAAACTATGGAAATGGGAGGTCCCTGAGAAAACCCTCTGGTCAACGGCAATGTCCGCTACATTCCCCACATGCGGCAAATCCAGGCTGAATCCGCGGGGAACTAACCTGGATCGCCTTTGTGGGAGCCGAGTGATCTGACCACTCGGACCCCGCGGCTCCTATTTGACTGTGCCAATAGCAGTAAGGTTCCCGCAGCACCACACGTCTATGGTTTGTGGATAAAACCGTAAGACACGCTAGAGTTAATACATCCAATCATTAACTATAAAGCAGACCTGCAGATGTGCCCATATGTCAGTGAAACAATTTGTTGCAAAATTATTTTCACCAAAAATTACTGGCTCTAACTATAGTGGACGTCTTGCTCACAAAGGAATCTTATTTTCAGGAATATACCACAGATAACAACACGGCTAAAGTAGTCAGTGCTTAGTAGTAGAGTTAAGCTGACGCACAGATGTATCTGTATAGTTGCTTTTTGATTGGTTGCATGTCCGTCACACTGTTCATTTGTTATGAAAAATAAACTTGGCAATATTTAGCATGCATCATTGTTAGAGGCCCGGATATTTCGCGGGTTCAACGCCCAGCAGGCTAGACTCCACAGTCCTGTGCGCACTGTCGTCAGCTATATTTGTTCATTGGCTGCTGCTCCAGTGAGTGAGCATTTGAACATTTGACGATGTAGCGCAGGAGTCCGTGAGCGTTTTTACGCATGTCCGCTATTGGTTCGGAGTCCGCAAGGTCACGTTTAATAAACAATGACCCGATCGAAATAGTTTCCAACATGTACATGACTTAGAAATCCAACCTC
>PNEQ01071615.1:0-20109 GCA_003012365.1 Medauroidea extradentata
TATTTCTGCAGTGGCATGGAGGGACAACAATGTGGTGTATACACTATCTAATGAACATGGAGTGCAGCCGGTTCAGTTTGCTAACCGGTACAGTTCCAAGGAAAAGAAAAAAATACAAGTAACACAGCCAAATGTCATCCACAAGTATAACAAGTTCATGGGAGGGGTTGATTTGCTCGACAACAACATTTCTAATTACAGCATTGGTATCCGTGGAAAAAAAAATGGTACACACCAATTGCATTGTGGTTGTTTGATGTGTGCATGACTAACGCATGGATTCTTGCCAGAAGCAAGGGACTGACTCTAGATCAGCTGAGTTTTCGGCGACAGTGTGTTAGGGCATTGTTGGGGAAGTATGGGCAGGCAGCACTATATCCAGGCCCAATGCGATATTGTGACCGAGCCTCCAAGCCTGTCCGGACATCTTATGGTAGTCACATCATGTCCACAGGCAACCGCCGTCGAACATGTGCACATTGCCGAAGAAATAAAACTCCAATAGCCTGCAGGAAATGTGATGTACCCCTGCACATTCACTGCTTTGAAGATTTTCACAATAAATAAGTACTTCTTGTTTGTACTCAAATAGGTACATTTATTTATTTTTTACTAAAACTGTACAGACTGTCCTGAAGCTATAGACTGAAATTTATGTTATGTTCGTTGTAACATGTATGTATATATGTTTTTTGTTTTCATGTTTACATTAATTCATATTTTATACATATTATAAATGCAATAAAATGAATTCCTTTATATTTTATTTCGTTTCAATATATCTAACCATCAAAAAAATTTCAAAACTCTCTTGTATATTTCATAATAATAAACATTTTGACAAACATTGTAGAAACATAAAATAATATTATTTTGCAGGTCTCAATAATGTAATTATAAGATTTGAAATTAATAAAAAATGTGAATTTTCTTATTAAGGTAATTATGACTGGTTCAACCCCAAGGGGTATTTCGATGCCCACCCATTATTTTGTAAACAGTGTGTTGAATCAGAAATCTGACAACAAGGAAAGTTATAGAAACTGTTTTTAACTAATATATGTAAAATTAAACATACATTTTGAAAAAAAAAAAGTTACGGTACTTAATGGGTTAAAGGAAATATAGCACTGAAACTTCAACATAGGCCTATTAACTGAATGGCTAGTGCCTTCTCGTATATGAGTTTTGTAAAATACTCTTTATTTACTTAAATATAGCTACCATTCAGTAGCACGAAGTTTAATATCCGAAGTAATGAAGCCCAAAGTAAGGTGATCGAAGTTGATCGAATCCTTCAACGTTATAGGTCGTTCGTGATTATGTGAGCACTAAAAAAATTTACCTTTGAAAAATATCACTAGCTGTTACTGCACATAATTTAACACTGTCTGTATGGTTGGCAGCGAAATTACGCAATTCCAGTGTTTTTTCCTGTTTAAATACAGCAATACTGAAACAAAATCAAAGGAAATCGACATATTTGTTAATATTATTAATAAACCTTTTTTAAATCAAAATATATAGGGTCCTACCGACTGCAAAATAAGACGCGCAAACATTATAAGTGCGTGTCCAGAGAAGTTAGAAATTTCCCGCCGAGTGCCGCTACGTGCGGAAAGATACGAATTGGCTGAAAATAGATATTTAGCATCACAGATATTTTGGAGTGCTAGTCAAATTCCATATTCAAGACGTTAATCTCTGCTTATTTGTTGGCTGGAAGTATTTCCCTAAACTCAATATCGACTCCCTTTTTAGGCATACTTTGTAACTTAGAATTGAGTTGGCAAGCGAAAGATTCTGAACCTAAAATGGCCAACACGCCGAGCCTTATTAACATTTAATACACTGTCATTTAGAACGATGGTATGGTTTCCTAGAGATACAAAATTAAATTGAAGTTTTATTGTTTTCACTTTCTCGATAAAAAATTAATACTGACGGGTGTACGAATTATGAACAATGCGGGATAAAACCAAAAAATGGTTATGCACATCTATGCCTAATAAAATACAACGAATTGGTGCCACAAACATATTGAAGATTCTAATCATTCTAGCCAACGTGTGAAAGACTGGCGCATCAACGTCGGTGGTAATAACGGTAATTAAGGATCGAGACATATTTGGAAATGTTGAGGCAACTTTTCACTATTTATTATTATATAGTGACCGGTAACGTTCATGTTGGGGTTATAGCTGATTCTCACTTTTTACAAGAATTGTTCAAATAAAACATTTCCAGCGTAGTGTAGTTCACCATACAAATATGCACCAAGCACATAGTTCGCCGATGCTAACTGCGCCTGTCTCTTATATAGTTTGCAGCGAACGGTAAACAAATTAATAAATCGGTGTCTTTTGTGCGTCGACCGTTTCTTACGAGGTATTTCACGTCTTTGGTGTTAGAGCATATCAAAGTGTTATACACACATAAGAATACAGATAAAGATAAATACAATTTAATTGATTCTATATCGTACGTACTGGACGGAACACGATATACATATACCGTAAAAAGGAGTGACTTTTGACTCGTGGGCTGTCCTTGGGACATTTGGGACATTAAAAAATAATATTTTTCTCTTGTATAGCAGCTCTGAGCACTTTAACTTACTTGCGCTAAAGTCCAACTAACAAAATGTATCCATAAAATACAATTAATAATTACTCCTGTTAACATACATGGAAAACATGTCCCAAAGTCACCCCATGTGTTCAAAAATCACCCCTACTTACATTACCACTTTCCAAGATTATAAACACGTCTACAATAGTTTTTAAGACATATGTTGTCATTTCATTAATTCAGCGCATTGTTTTCTTCATTAATTTGCTTAGGATTTTAAGATCATAAAACTGCAACCCATTTAAAAATTTGGGTATCCCCAATTCTTCCTTTCGTTTCGTTTCATCTTCAGCTGATTTTTAGTAATACGTAATATCTCCTTAACAACTGTTTTAGAATAAAAATGACTTAATTGAAACCATCCATAAAGTGGTTATGGTTACTTTCTAGTAGGTTTCCTGGTGTAACAGTATTTTATGTAAGGCATAACGCAATGAATACTCCCATTAAGAACTCTGACCAGCAGCATTGGATTCTGTCTAGCAATCAGCAATAGTTATAGTTCGCGTCGTGGCACTATTGTGTAGGATGAGTCGGTCTGTATTTAAATACTAAATGTACAAATTGAAATGTATTTTTTATTTCCATAATGTTACGTTTTATTTTAACACTAATATTACCGCCTCTACATTAAGTTATTTTTAGTAGTAAACACATGCCAATATAAGTTGTAAACAATCCCTTCACATTCTTGGTCTTAATTAATATATAGTCTACCCAAAACGTACCAAGTCACTTCGTACCACACTCACTGCTCCCAAGTGCAAAATGTACAGTACCAAATTTTCTTTTAATGTAAATATTTATGATAATATATGTCTACCTGATGTTTGCATGATTCACGCCACAGGTTTCATTTATAATTCGTATTTTTATAAGTAAGATCAGACGATATTGTAATCTGGAAATATGTGTAGTTTCCGAAAATTCGTAATATACCGGTTTTGTTGAATAATAAACGATTCTTTACTGATACATTGTTCTTCCTGCTCTGAATGCTATGTGACACGCAAATGGCGTCCTACATTCCGGCCATGCTAAGAGCCAAGTCTACGTGGTGTCGGTAGAAACTGTGGTGGACTTACACGTATGAATAGTAGCGGTTTGCTTATGGCTACTGTGCGGCTGTTCTAGAACAGCAGGACTTGGCTCCGCCCAGCAAGTCACTTGCCATTGATAGAGCCACGATTTTATGGTGAAAATATTTTTGCAACATTTGGTTTCGATGCGTTATGTGCACGTCTACAAGTTTGCTACATCGCCCGTAATTGGATAATTTTACTTTCACTTGACTTGGCAAATTACAGACGTAAGGAGTCACAGTAATTTTATTCTGATTGGTGCAGTCAAACGAGAAACGTGTCTGAACAAAGACGCGATGCCAATAACCATGAATCAAAGCTGCCGATGTGCACGAGAGACACTGAAACAAAGTAGGGCAAAAATCTTTTCACGACAAAATCGTGGCCCTAGCCATTGAGAAGAGAAACAATACGTAGGCGGGGTCAAGACGAGAGTAAAACCTTTCTGATAACTAGAGCCCTGACAAATTTCCGTTTACTTTCCGACACAAGCTAGAATTTCAGCAACTGCATGTTCGTGTCACTGTCGCAATTGGCTCTTGTCTTATTTGACACCTTCTGGAAGTCGCTGACACAATAACATAAATGTAACTAATCACATGCCCATTTGACCGTGGAAGCGAGCAGCTAATGAGCAGCTGCTGTCTTCTTGAGAAAACATACATTCTTGGAGGCTAGCCTACTGGTCTGTGAACCTGCGAATTTTCCCGGCCTCTACTGATAACTACAGGACACACTGGCAGCGTTGCCGTGACTAAAATTACTGCAACAGCACACGTAGTGCAACATTAATCTACCATCACCCCACACACGTGTTACGCTGCATTACGTGAATCAGTAACAATTTAAATTAGTTAGTTTTCGCATAGTTCACAGAAGAAATAAATCTTTACACATTATGAAAAATCATGGCGCATTCATTGTACAACAATTTACATAATCTTTGGAAAATAAAAAATAAAGCAGGATTCACAACCATACTTAATGTACTACGTAGGAGCACACGTATGTAACGATTATGGAATTAAATTCAGAACACCAGGGTTCTAGATGTGTTCAAAAGTTGGTTTCGTTAGTGCAAAATGTTACCAGTAAATTATAAGTTATTAATTTTTTAATGAAAGATATAAATAATTTACGTCAAAAAGAGGCAGTAAATGAAAAACATTAATAAAATTACATTTAGTTTTACACTCTTACAACCACTTTTAAGATGGATTCTCAACCACCACTTAGCGTTGAAGTAAAACGTTGATCAATTCTGTTACGTACGTACGCACACTACGCGAGGTTGTGAATGCTTGCATGCAACCTCAGTGCTTCTACTTTTACACGTACGAACGCTATGTAGTGGATATGAATCCAGCTTTACGGTACAGAAAAACTTAACGTCGTGCATTACTATCATAATAATTCTTTATTTTCAGATATTCGTAACGCTGTTGTCCTTGCAATTCCAACCGCTGTTGGTGTATTATCAGAGCCCACGACTTTTCACGAAAATAATTACGCAACAGTTTGTTTCAATGCCTTATGTGCACACATGACGTTCTTCTTCGTGGTCAGTGATTGGCTGTTTTAAATTCTCAGCATCTCGAGGGTTATACCCGCGAATCACAGACGTGTGGTGTCGCAGTAACCTTGTTCCTGTTGCCACAGTCAAGAGAGCCTCATCTGTGTAATAAAACAATACATTCTGCCAATATACATTAAGCAGATCTTCATATGTGCACATAAGTAATTGAAACAAACTGTTGCAGAATTCTTTCCGCTAAATATCGTGGGCATTACTCACTGCTACCGAAACAGATAAAAATATCTGGTGGTTTGCTTTTTTCGCTCTCTAAATACTCGTGCACGCGAGTTGCCTATTCTCCGCTTTGCGACCTCGAAACATTCCGTTTTCCACTTGTGCTACGTTCGGACATTGCGTATTTTTCACCGACACGACACTGCATGGAATGTTACTGCAGGACGTGGCAACGTTGCATTTACTTGCTGTTGTGCCTGCCGCCAAGTTTCCGCCGGTTGGCTACTTCGTGTTCTAGGCGGATGAAGCCCGTTCCTAGGCCGCGGGCCGATTCTAGTTTGTGGTTTGAGGTCTGCACATCGAACACCTGTTCATTACACTGATAACCCAAGCAAACACTTTGATACATGCAACCCGCAATAAACATGGTCTCACTCGGCTGCAGTCGCTTATACTCTCAGCTACTGCTTGACAAACCTAAGTGTGTCCTCGGAAAATACATGAACTAAAGCCCATCCTCCTCTCTCTGAACTACCCCTCCCTCCTACTCACCTTCGACCCGCTACACCTCCCAGCCAATAGCGGGCAAGTAGCCTGGCCGTCGCGACAAGCACTGCGTACAGTCTCGTCAGCAGGAAAGTGACAACCAGTGTGTCGTTGTCCGGGACGTGTCATTTTGCTCCGCGCATCTGCAAGTTATATTACAGTGACATAAAAATACATAGTAGCAAAGTAGCAAACATTAGGAACTGTGTGTCAGGAACGGGTGTTTGTTTGTACCGAGAGGATATACGGCCATAACAGCAGATATGTCTGAAAAACGTAAAATCAATAGACCTCTGCTCGGTGAAGCATGAGAAATCGTTCGAAGTGTAATCAAGTTTTTCGATCAAGAAAAGAAAGGTGGTAGTGAGTGAGAGAGATTTTGGTCAGCGCTTAACATCTAGGTCTTTAACGCTGGTGAGAAGTGACATGAGGTGAATATGGAGCAGCGCCGGAATGAAGGGGCGGGGGAAACGGGAGATCCCCGAGAAAACTCGCCGACCAGCGGCATCGTCCGGCACGATTCCCACATGCGAAAATCCGGGGTCCGACCCCGCCGGAAATCAAGCCCGGATCGCCTTGGTGGGAGACGAATGGTCTAACCATTCGGCCACCGCGACCCCGGAAAGTGGTAGTATGACGATCCTTATCCAATGCCCCACAAAATGTGTTGCAACTGCGGTGGAGAAGTCGGAAGAGTTAACTAAGAAAAATCGTTGTTTAGACGACTGTATACTTGTCCCATAACAGTAAGTTATACATGTGCTAGTAATAACTACTGTCTCCAGATGTTACACTGTTGTAGTATCTCAATTAATAAGATATTTTCTAGATATTTATTGGCCGTTGTTATTATATTGAATGTTGGTAATGGCATGCATTCATGTTCACAAGTTCAATTAACATGTATTTTGTGCTACTTTAGTCATGTGATTAGGAATGTTGAGCATACTGGGCTTGTTGTATATTTGTATCACAAATATGTGTGACATTTCTTATGATTTTTATTGGATAATATGTGAAAGTAAATGGCCCGAGATGTGCGTTAATTTGATCAATTCAACCATTTTTGTTTGTGTTTATATTGTAAAACATACTTTAAGAAATCAAAAAGGAAAAAGGTTTTTCTGGTTACGTCAGTTGGTTAGGGAAATATGAATCATTCCGCAAGCGTTGGCGGTTAAATATTTTCAGGGGTTGTCGAGAGAAAAGCACAAGGGAAAAGGGCAGGAACGTTTAGTAATAAGCACCGCTATTAGTTTTTACCAACCACCAAAACTTTTCCCGGAATTATTCCCGATAAAATACCCTAACTTCATGGATCGCACGGGCCTATTAGACCTACTGCAGATGGTCTCTTACAATATGAATGAAGTATACGGAGACGGCTCCAAGACATTCCTCTCCACTGCTTTCACACGGCGACCTCGAAACACTAGCGATTCTACATCCCCTACCCGGGACTACACTTAAGGCCGGTTACACAGTCAGCCGGGCGTGCGCTACGTGTAAACCTATTTTAATGGTCGTTTTCCGAAGATAATTTTGCCGCTGGCTATTGTTTAGATGACGAGAAGAACAAACAAGAAAACTACTTTTATGGATTCATCCGATAAATCATGGCAGAGGACAGAAGACTGCTTTCATGACAGTATGCAGTGCTTTTGTGTAAAGACGAGTACCAATATTTTTATTGTTTTCGTATGTTGATCGCATCTTTTTATGAACTCATCGATAAAACCGCATCCAAATTACAAATGTATGTCAACAGGAGGATACCTGTATCTCACACAGAGAAATTAGTTGTAACCTTTACCTAAGTAAAATTTTTCTTTAAATATTGTGAATGTTATGAAAAGACAGACTCTTATAGAGAAGAATCCTTCACTCTAAATCTGAATTAGTGAATATTCTCTGATTCACGCTGATGTACGGAGCAGTTTCAACAATTTGAATAAGTGAAAGTAGTCACTGTTTAATTTGTGAATATTCACTGATTTCCTTTAAGAGTGCCAACATCTCACAAGTGAATCAGTGAATTTTCACAGGTTTTTCCAGTTTTCAAAGAACAGTTTTCACTTATTGAATTAGAGAAAAATTACTGGAAAATCTATGGACATTCACTAATTAACTTGTGGAATGTTGGCACTATTTATCGGAATCAGTGAATAGTCACCGATTTTACAGTGGTTTTCCACTGATTCAGTTTGTTGAATCTGCTCCATCCATCGGCGTGAATCAGTGTATATTCACTAATTAAGATTTAGAGTGCGTAGCAGCGCGTGGTCCTGTGAGCGTGATCAAGTGAAGTAAATAAATACTAAACATATTACATTATTTTTAGTTACTGAATTATAGGTACATTTACATACACATATGCTTACAGTCATTTCAATTCGATAAATAGGTTGCACATAAATTATTACGGTTAATAATCTGTAGATGAAACAGTATTATTGTGTGGACGTGTATCTGGTGAGAGAATTGATACGAATGTCGCAGAGTCTGCATGCGGATAACGTAAGTTGGCCTCCTGTCGTACACTAAGTGAGAGATTCATCTCAGGTGCCACACTTATCGATTGCGGCTTGCGGGTAATCCATGTTGTTTGTAAACCGCACATGTTAATGACGAGCTGTATGAATATTCAGAGGTGGATAATTAATATACGGGTTATACGTGAAAGAAGCACACGAGCTGAAGCGACTTATGTTTGGAAGTATTAATGTAAATTGTGATGTATTTCAATGAGTACTTTTGCTCGAAAGTGCAATTTTTGGTCAGCACTGAAAGTGTGTTAAGTTGGAAGTAGTGATGCAAAAGAATGCACGATCTTCGCCAATTTTTTGTAGTAACTTTTGGCATTTTTTCCCTTCGTCCTTGACCTCGAGTTTGGGAAACACCTATCTGTGGCCGTAATTTCAATCTCTGCTTCTTCGCTTATCAGCGGCCGAGTTTGGCAGAGTAGTTAAGACCACTCGCCTCCCACCAAGGCGATCAGGGGTCGATTCCCGGCGGGATGGGTCCCCGTAATTTCGCTCGTGGGAATCGTGGCGGACTATGCCGCAAGTCTGTGGATTTTCTCGGGATCTCCCGTTTCCCCCGCCCGTTCATTCCGGCGCTGCTCCATACTCACATCATGTCACCCCTCACCAGTGCTAAACACCTAGATGTTAAGCGCTGACCAAAATATCTTTACTTCACTTCCTCATTTATTAATTTATGTTCCTAAGTTTCTGTCTACGTATCAAAATTTGTTTCTGTTCTTTCTGTATGTGTCGGTAGCAGTTGAAATATTTACTCTGTCGCAATATGTGATGACACTCTATGCAAGCATACTATAAAAAGATGATGGTTCTATTGCACGTTGACTAAAGTCCACCGATATATTGAATGTAACATTTGGAATTCTTAGTAACAAACGGCGGTTATTTCATCACCCGCTTAAGTAATATATTGAATTAGCTGTGTCAGTTGTCGAATATTTCTACTACATAAATTAATTAAAATTATAAGATTGCAGTTACTGGTTTTGAGGGCAATGTCATGGTGTTACTGCCAGTAACAGGACATGCAATTCTATTAGAGATAGCTTTTGTGACTAGTTTTTTAATAGTGGTAGTTAGTGTTACTTGGCAGAATTCTAGAATTCTTTAAGTTTATCACTACAATAGTCATTCATACACATTTTGAATGGAATTGTCAGTTGTTGTCAGTTAAATACAAAGTATCGAAATAGGCTGTTTTACAACTTGTAACATAATGCAATATCGCAGTGTTTTGGCTGTCATTTCATAGTAACATATTATAAATTGCATGTGACCTTATACCTGTATATTGTGTTATTTCATACATACTGTGTTTCCAAAACTGTATAGCGGCATTGTGTGATTAACTTGATCATTTATGTGTGTTTTATACTGTGCAATCTATTCTATGTTGACGCGTGAAGAAATAACGTGTTTGTTTGTGTACTTATATATTTTGAGATTTATTTAGTTTCCTTAACAAGTATAGCCGACAGACTGCAACCGCAAATATTGACAAACCATTAACAGCAGCACAACTCTTCAAAAGGCAATAAAATTAAATATGAAAAATGTATTATATACAACCAAATATTGCACACTGAAAAGAGTTTACTCTAATGCTTCGTCAGTTCCGCATTCATTTCTCCAAAACGGGGAAGTACATTTTATGCGATGTCGTTCTATGCTTTCATTCGTTTTTTTTTTTTTTGTTCTCATAATCTTTACAAGATGGGTGTTATTAACACGATCTTTCATCCACTTCACTAATTAGTAGAGGCAAGATTATTTCGCGTATTGATTTCAGGTCAGGTTGAATGCCAAAAATGTATACTTCACTACTCCTTCTGTGATTGGACGAAACCTGTTCCGACACATATTTGGCGACTGCAAGCCAGTGATAAATAAGGAAACAAGTCGTGGTGGTAACACGTGTTACTGTTAGAAGCCATTGGATATTTGACTTCGGCCAGTGTGTGTATAGGACTGAGAAGTCTAGGCTGCTGCCAGATCAATACGCGAAATACTCGTTCCTCTACTAATTAGCATTACCGTGTCCACGTCCGTTACGTAGTACAGCCACTACGCAGCTGCTACGTTGCGCGGAGTACGCTCGACTGGTAAACTCATACTTACCAATGGCCCTGTACGCCCGCAACTCGTCCGTCGCTTATACGGGACACGCGTAGGAATCTTACACCCGCGGTCAGTCCGCTCCGCTCTTTAAGGTCTCATATCAAGGTAACTTCATGCTCGTGCGTAGGGCGTACCGCGTAGCATACGCGCGACTGCATCTACCTAAAATTCAATTTACTTACAGATAACATTACTTACGT
The DNA here is from genome assembly GCA_003012365.1 of Medauroidea extradentata. Lineage (NCBI taxonomy): Eukaryota > Metazoa > Arthropoda > Insecta > Phasmatodea > Phasmatidae > Medauroidea > Medauroidea extradentata. The sequence continues at coordinate 10,871 of PNEQ01071615.1, forward strand.
TTGTATCCGTATACGTATGTTTATGTGCGCATGTGTACGTGTATCGATATAAATAAATGTCTTTATATAATTAGATAGGTGAGATGAAAAAGGAAAACGTTTTTGTATTTTACCGAAAATAAACTGAGATAGCCAAGTTGTATTTTTATGTAGCTGCACTGATTGGGATAAGGAAAGAAAAGGTCCCATGTTTCTTTACACAACTATAGGACTTTGTGTTTTTAAATAGGTTGTAGAAGGTAGTCATTCCATTCTTAACCTCAGCTTTATGGTATGATTGACTGTTCGCCACAAGAGTCGCTACAGTAGTGTTTCTTTTGTTAATGTAGTTTATTGTATTGTGATTGTACGTACAACAGTAACGTTGTAAATGTTTGATTAGGTATGATAGCATATAACACACTATTCTTGTAATTAAACGCACTTGTATTATGAAAACACGAATGTAAGTTCTATCGAACTTCAAAGTACCCACAACTTATTGAGATTAAAAAGAAATATATTCCTTCAACTTTAAATGCAAATAACTTTGTGTACATAACATATATTATGTTTTTCATTTCATGATCAATTTGCTTAAGTCCTAGCAAACTAATGTATAACTGTAAGATTTCCCAAGTAGCAAAACAGTTTTTCCCATTTTCCCGAAAGTTGGCCGAAGTGGAATCTTTATCTTCTTTATCTCATCCATTCAATTAAATTTGTGAATATAATGAAATAAACGTATATACGTGCATACTGGAGAACGTCCTTTTTAAGTGATGTATAACTAAATATTAAATTCGATAGAGTGCGGCAATTAAACTTTCAGTACAATGCTCTCTGCAAGAATCACTAGATAAACTCATGAGGCACCTTCACACAAGGGTGACTATTAAATCGTTGGCCGGAGCTACATTTTGAACCTGAAAAATGGATAACAATGCAACATGCATCGCAGTGCACACGAGTGACATATATGTATAACTGTGTCGGAATAGATGTCGCGTGGGTTTGGCTAGACGCAATGTGTCCCATTTTTTTAGCGTCAGAACAGTCGGCAGTGATGGACGCGAGAAATACATCCTGCGAGTCTCAGCGCGTGTGTTCAGACATTCGTTTAGTAGGGAAAAAAAAAAAGCAGTTATGATGTACTGCGACTTCGTTCCATTCAAAGTGTGTTATGAAGCCAGCACGGAATTTACTTTGTATAGAGAAATGGCACGGCTTTCTTAATATATATTTTGCTGGATTGCATCCAAAGAGCGGGTGAGGTGAAGAAGATTTTAAAAATTCCAGAGTAGAAATGCAAGTGATGCGATAGGGAATGCCTCAGAAAGTGAGCTCTCTTATTATTTCATTGATATGTGTACATGTAATGTTATATTGTGTATGCACACAGTAAAAAGTTCTAAACTTCTTCATGTCGCTATGGCACAGCCGCTTGTGTAGAGCAAAATTTTCTGCAAGCTATTTCCTTGTGGCTATTCCACTGCGTACTCTCACGCGTAGGAATAATTGCCCTCTAGTAGCGCACAAATGAATTCTTAGGCCGTACCCTCCTCCCTCCTCAAACCAAGGCTTCTGGACGACATCCACACCATTATAGGTCATTCGGGATAAAGTGAGCACTAAAGATTTAACCTTTGAATAAAATCTCTAGCCGTTACTGCATGTAAGTCACCATTAACAAGAGTTACTTTACTGCTTGTATGGTTGGTAGCGATTCATCCCACGTTGTTATGTGTATTTTCCTATTTGTATACAACATTAGTGAAAGAACATCAGATGAAATCGTCCTCTCTGTATTTAATATACTTCAAAATATTTATTTATGAACTTATTAACATTTCTACACAGTATAATTAGACTAAATTGGTGCCAGCACAATGTGACTCATCCGCCGGCCTCAGATCATCTTGCACATTATCGCATGCTCCGTGCTTCAGACAGTTCAAAATTCCACAGACTAGTGGCATCAGAGTTAGGTTTTCGCCATTTTCGCCGCTTTGCCAAGTTGCATCATTTGCATGTGTTTGTCCGTTGTGCGTATAGGCACATTCAATAGTGGTGTAAATGACTATGAATATAATTGCCAAATGATGTGAAGCCATTGGTATTCAGTAAATTATGTTGTACGTTTGCCAGCCTAGAAACAACTTACTTTTTATTTCACACATTTAGAAAATACGTTATTTATTGTTTCTGTTAAGTGCGTCGTCGTTCGTGACAGTAGAACTGAATGAAACTTAAATTCTTGAATTGTGTGCGTCATGTGTGTTTTTAGTGACGGTTTTGAGTTATAAATTCAAATAAACTATGCCCGCATTTACGAGATTCATAACGGCAATAGTGCGTGTTGTATCAATTAGTCGATAGTCAGAAACCAGTATTATAAGTCGTTCACTCGCAGGTATTTATAACTAGAATTACTTTTGATTATATCTTATATCCAGCCCCCCCCCCACCCGCGCATTTTATGATTTAATATTGTATATAACATTTATCGGATCAGTTAAATGTAGTTGTAAACATTGCATGACTCTATGTAAATAAAAGCACGTGGCAATAGTTATGTTTACGTTCAGCGGAAAGATATAAACTGGCAGAAAATAGAAACAAATCAGGGCTTTTTTGAGTGCTCACTTTATTCCGAATCACTTATACACCGGACATGCTTGAACGAGTGTGGAACGAGTTAGAGTATCGCGTCGATATGTCGATGTGGCTCGTGCTTCTCGTGGCGGTAAAATTGGTAATTTATAAAGGTATGGTACAAAAACTTTATTGTACCACGGTTCGTTTGAGTGGTCGCACAACATTGTAAGTTGTTTGGTTGTTACTATACTGACCTTCAAATGTGGGATATTATTTTTTAATCATCCTGTATTCTGTAATCAGAAGGATATGTTAACTACAAATAATACATGCATTTTTAAATAATAATGCCTAGCAATACAATATAAAAACTGAAAATAAATACGATTTGAAAAAAAAGTTTTTATTCTTCTGCATGTAGGTATACAGTTTGTGAGTTTGAACTGCAGTTATCTAATTTATACTCCTTGTTGTAAGAAACACAATTAAAATGCATGGAAACGTAAGTCATAAGTCTGACCTGTTTCTACTGTGCGAATATAATTCACAATCTGCAGGACCAAGGCACTCGTCCATCTTACGGTAGCGCTTGGATTATGTTCTGCAGCTTAGTAAGTTCAGCAAGCGCAGGATAGCTCCTCCAGTAATTGCAGTTTCCAATCTAGCGTAATGTAGTGGAGTGTTTGTACTGGAAGCTATCTGCGCTCTTGTGGTCGGGTGTACTATTGATTCCCTGGGCCGGCACGCCACACAACTCGAGTTACAAGTTTTCCGAGAAAGCGGCGTGGCAACGATGACCGCGGAAGAGGGCGGCACCAAACAGATAATCGATAGGCCATAAATGGAGACGTTCCCAGAAAACTGTTGGCAGTCCACCGCTCCACGTGCAATGTTTCATGACAAAGAGTTTCCAAAAGTGCACGTCATTCAGGACTGATATCGTACATGTTGTGTTGATCTAGTGATCATTAGAGACATGAACTTTTCGCGAAAAGAATTTTGCCCCACTTTGTTCCAGTGCCTTATGTGCACGTCTGCAGTTCTGCTTCATAGCTATTGGCAGCGTGCCTTTGAACTGTGACGTTTCTCATTTGACTGTACCAATGACAATAAGGTTACTGTAACACCACACGTCTGTGATTTGCGTGTAAAACCCCACGACACACGAATGTCAAAACATCCAATCTCTGACCGTGAAGCAAGTCTGCAGACGTGCACACAAGTCAATGACACAAAGTGAGGCAAATTTCTTTTCGCGAAAAGTTCATGTCTCTAGTGATCATTCAGTGTGTCACAGGTGAAGAGAGTTACAGTTGTTCCTGAACAGCAATGTAGTTAGTTCCAGTACTATATCTAGTTCGTGTGAATGAATGTTGCAAAGTTAATTTCTACTTGAAAAGTCTGGTGTGCTTGACAATGGGTTTTAAAACACTATATGTAGTATACGCCTATACACCATTACGGTTTTCGCACAAAACAAATGCAAAAAAAAAAAAAAAAATGTTACTCTGATTTAAAACTACAACTTTTAGCCTCTCGTGAAATCTCTTTATCATACTAAATAAAATTAATTACATGACAGGAAAATACTATTTTATTAATACAAGTTTGTTATACGTTTAAGCCTAACATTGTTGTTGTAAAACAGAAATTATTATGTAAACATATTTCAGAGGGATTTGTTTCTATCTCTCTATGACACATTCCGATCAATGACTGTTATGCGAGCAGAAAATAATCACAACGGACCGATCATATTTGCCCCTTGTGTAATATGAATAATTATTACTTTAGATGAGAATACTCCATAATGTTGTATGTGAGAAAAAAAATAAACTTTTCACAATCCCGAGGACATGACGTGTCTGTCGTAAACAGAATTAAAATGTATTCAACGAAATAAAAACCGCACGGAAAGCTCTCTTTTTGAGGCACAGACAAAAACACATAGTTAGGTCATTTCGTGATTCTCAGTTTACAAGGAAACATTTACACACATACGGAAAAGAACCACTACTCATACTGTAGTCAATATATTTACCAACCTTGAAACCAAAACCAACGCGTAAGTTTAATATCATTTTTGTCATTATTTATATGTAAATATCGCACCCGTGTATGTTTACCTATTAAATGTAACAGAATGAGAACGGAAATGATATTTCTTTTGTTACTCGTGTACAACTTGGTATACTGTCGTGTGAACTCACTGTCTCATTAAATTTTCAGAAGTTTCCACTTCCTAGAGCGATCGATCACGAACAAAATATAACTCTGGTCACGAACAGAACTGCAAGGTCAAAAGCCGTCCATCACAGAATAATACCAGGTCATCAGGTCATCAATGGGTTGTTTTACTACCTCTTCACTCATTTTTTTCTAACCAAAACATTTATAATTACCAAGGGATTTTATGTGTTTCTGGTGTATTAAGTTAATTGAATTATATTATTTATTATAAGACAACACGTTAGGAGTATAATTTTATACAAAACAATTTAACGATACTTTATTCGGTATTCTCACGCATTTCAGAAGCTTCTCAATCGATTCTAACGAGACGTTTAGTTTTATCTGCATGCCATAGCGTACACGACCACCGAAAATGTATTAAATACACAAGCAGAAAAGTATAATTTTGTTCAGTAATAGATGTGAGTGCAAAATCTTTCGTGCGAAAATAATTATACAAGTGCCAAGTGCTGCATACAATAGTTCTGTTTTAAAATTTTCTCCTGTAAATTGAACAGACATGGTTTATAATAGTATTACAATCTCCTTTTATATACAAGTATGTATGCATATATACAAGTATGTATGCATATATACACAGGATGTTCAGAAACAAGCGCACAGTAAACGCATCATGGATCCTGAGATAATTTGGAGACAGAAATTATGTAAGTGGCAAAACGTTGTACGATGACATTACGCGTGAATGTTGAGGCAACACTGCACGGAGAAAGTCCCACCATGTCCAGATATTATTTTATGTACGTTACGTAAATTAAACTTAGAATCTTGTTTGGACTGCAGGTGATTGTAACCTGCACCCATGATGAGCAGGTCAGAACTGTAGTAAGATAAGTAAGATATTGTCACGTAAAAAAATAAAATCCGAAATAAAAGTAAGCATGCAGTACTCACTTACTCATCATGCATAAGCAAGTTACACAAGGATAAGTAATCTTTGGTGGTTGGTACACTAGCCTCTGGAGACGTGGCCAACACTCAAAACCACGCCTCCAGAGTACGTAAATACTCTTTCTACACGTTATACTTCTATCTAAATAACTAGGCAGGGTGGTACTAATAAATAATAAAAAACCAACCTTACTATGATCTTTAGTAGCAAGAGTTGTCGTCAAATAACAGAACATGACCGACTCTGACAACACAAGCTACGAACATCTAACTACCCCTGCCTAAGTAAATAAAATAAATACCCTTCTGTCACAGGCTCTTACTAAAACTAACCTCATAACAACTAATTACGCTGTACCAACAAACAACTATGAGGGCGTCCACCAACTGACCTGCGGCAAACTACATTCTCCTCAAGGAAGTAAACCTAACCTAAAAACAACTACAGACTAAAGGTCGTAGCTCAACACAGCTACGTGACCTAAAAGCAAAAGATAGAGAGGTAGACAACACTCGCTTACATATGCGAGAGTCAGACTTACTAGAAAATCGGGGATCTAAGTTTATGTGGTCCTTAAACAGGACCTGGTTTCTGCCTCTACTAATTTGGTAAACCTTCAACAGGTTAAACCTAAACATATAACTGTCTGAAATAAACGGAAAGTTACTAATAATCAGAATATTAAGGAATATTGGCAATCTAAAGAAAGAAAGACGTGAATAGATCTAGTTATTCTGTTTATTTAAAAATAAAAATAATAATAATAATAATCAGTTTTATTTAAAAAGGTACAATAATTTAGTTAAATAATTTATTGTAAAGATTTTATAAAACTAGAAAATAAAAAAGACTTCTATTATGTCAGTTTGTGCCGATTAAAGGCAAGTTTAAAACGTTAATTACACTTAATTTTCTGTCTGTCATGAGTTTATGAACTATTAATACATAAAGTTAGACCGACGTAAACTAGAAAACGGAAAAATATTTAAAGTTTTGGCGTGTCCAGCCACTCCCAGATGAGACGTCCTTTGCCTCGTATTCGAACATTGGAAAAGGGCTCCAACCCTTAGTCTTGATAAATAATCTACGTCGTTATACGATTGATGAGTACGGTATCCGAGAGACCGTAAATTCACATTTAAAACACCCGATATCGATTTGTAACGAAAGCAAAATACGTTAATTTTCAAACACAGGCAAGCTACGGCATTTAGTTTCCTAATTTAAACTATGAAACTACATGACTTTTAAAACGATTAGGCCGCCTTTGCGGCCACATCACTTGAAACTTACGTGATCGTACAACATATTGCCACTGACAGTTACGTCTTCAATTTAGCCCAAGATTCACGTGGTGTACTTTATATGTGTTTGTTTCTGGACACCCAGTATATATATATATATATATATATATATATATATATATATATATATATATATATATATATATATATATATACTGGACACCCAGTATATATATGTGTATATATATGTAAATATAAATAAATAAATATTATATAGCCTACATACATACAGCGCGGACTGGATCACGTCGCTACGGTAGCGTCATTACAGCAGTCGTGTTCATTGTTCACTTCTGCGCTATGTACTCAATGTACTGCGAACTGTGCAGCAATAGTGCCTTATCAGGTCTATATCCGTATAACATATACACAGATATATGTACATATAAATTCGGTTTTTTGTACAATGTACCTAAACTACGTTTATATTTGAGTGTTGGTAATATGTAGGGAATATTTTAGCGGTCCGATGTCCAACGAATTTTACACTGATGATGGAACCGTAATTTATTCACTAGTTGCATAAATAACAGACACGTACATTAAAAATAATAAAGAAACACTTTTAGAAACTTTTCCATATCAAAATGACACCCAGAAATCGAAGGTATGTTATAATTACTAACCCGGTAAATGGGCATGTTCGCAAATTGCAATGTATGTAGTTTACATTATTGTTGTAACGTTTTCCCGCATAGCTAAAAATTGGTTATCTAAATCAGTAAGTTTAGAAAATTCTATCGGGAAACTACATAAATTGCTCTCCTAGCTGAGATATCACGTTCAGTGATAATGATGTAAACAGCAAATTACGTTTGATTTCAGTGGTTACAGTCTAGAAGCTACCGTTTGGTTTTTTATTTTTGAAATAATGAGTATAATATATGCATATGGGCGATATGCTGGCAGCTATATTATTTTCATTGTTCGGTATGAAAATTCTGTAAAGAATATATGTTCATATCTGTATTGATATAGGTTAATGTTATAATATTACTTTAACCCCTGTTGAATACTATTTTGGAGTACACAGAAAAGCGTTTCAGGAATTTTCATAAGTAAATGCTTTCTCTTCTAAGTTACATGATTATTGTCCAGTGCTACAAATAATATTTATGGCTTCAAAACTATTGCTTTCAATTTTTACCACTATGTATGCTGTTCCCTATAAAGTGGGAGTTTTTCTAGTCTAGATGTTTTTTTTTTTTTTTTTTCAATCAGTTTGCCTATTTTCTCCGGCTGTTAAGTTGCCGCCTGCCTAAGCTGCCAAGTGGTGTGCAGATCTTCGACCCACCCAAGTTAATTCGAAAAATTACCAACGTACGCGAGTGATGTCAGGTTAGGAATAGCGTTCAAAAACCGTTACTCGCGTGTAACTATACCCCTCTGTTAATTCTTCACTTTCATTTTCTCGCTGCTGAAAATGGCGAAAATGAGTGATTTTACAATTCTTGTTATGCGTGATTGTCTTGGTTCAGAATATTCAAAAAGGTGCAGACGGGTGCAACACACTTCCAAATCAAATATTACGCCGTTGAATGATAGGTTCACCGCAGAACGTCTCGTATAGGTTATGATTATGCGTGATGCACGTAATATGCTGTTCTTGGACTCTCAAATCCTCAAAATAAGTCAGCCCAGGCGGCCATTTTAATATAAACTTCACAGTATAAGTAATAAATAATATGAGTCATACTTAAGGTCATAATATATATATATATAAATGAAAGGTGAATGATTGACTGACTGACTGACTGACTGACTGACTGACTGACATACCAAACTGCAGCCCAAACCACTGGACCTAGAATCGTGAAATTTTTTGTGGGGGTTCCCTTCAGGTCGTAGGCGAGCACTAAGAAGGGATTTTTCGAAATTCGACCTCTAAGGGGGTGAAAAGGGGTGAAATGTGTTTCCGAAGAAACGTCGATAGAGATCGAACCCGACGGACTATCATCGTGATTTTTACTTTAATAGGACACTCGTAAAAATGCATATTAGCCAATTTAAGGAATTTTCGAAGTTCAACTTTTAAGGGGCTGAAAAGACGTTAAATGTGTTTCCAATCAACTATTGATATCTATCGAACCCTTAGGGATAGAGAGTTGATATTCACTTCAAAATATTGCTTACGTAAATACCCAAAAAGTAGTTTTAGGTTTTTTTGAAATTCGACCCCCAGACAGTAAAAAGGGGCAAAATGTGTTTTTAAT
>PNEQ01071616.1:0-20105 GCA_003012365.1 Medauroidea extradentata
TATGCTTGTGCGCACATGGGCTGAGATAGAGAATCGTCTAGACATTTTGAGGGTTACGAAAGGAGCCCACGTAGAAGTGTACTGAATTTTTGTACAAAACTTTATGAGTTTCTGCACATGATGCCGCAAACCGCAAGTCGCTATGTCTAATAGTTTATTTTTAACAGCATTTTGAAATCAGGGAGGTTTCATGTGGACACCCTGTGTGTGTATATATATATATATATATATATATATATATATATATATATATATATATATATATATATATATATATATATATATATGTAAAAAACCAGGAGTAGGTACTGTACTTATAACAGCATAATCAGAATGAAGATAGATAAGATGCCGGGCTAAGTATTACAACTGAGTGCAAGCGGCAAGTCGTAGTATATAGATAGAAAAATCCACCTAAAGTAACCCTGGGCGAGCATTCACTATATTAATTACCCTTGTCTTGTAAAGTTCTTCAAAAGAGAGGTTAAATAAAAGGTAAATGCCAATATTTTTATAAATTTATTCATTCATTGCTGATTAACCCCACTGCTTCTGGGCATCAGTATCATAGACACCACCTCTACATCAGTTCCTTTGTTTTCGTTGTGTGTTTCCTAGTAATCATCCGTATATTGCAAACCATTTGAGATATTGAGGTGGTTTTTGCTTTAAAATGAAGTTAACGTAAATATCTAACTACCAAACTCAGGATTTGTTGAAATTTGACAACTACAGGTGTGAAAATTAGTAAAATGTTACAGAACTCCCGAAAAGTGAATATTGCCCACGGAGAAATAACTCAGAAGTTGCTATGTTTTTTGCTCTACAAAAGACGACTAATGATTTTCATAGAGAAATAAAGATGAATTAGAAAAAAAAAGAGGTTCTGCAATTACAGTACGTTAAACCTCTTTAATACAAACCTGAAGGGACCAAAATTTTGGCTCTTTGTAATAATGAGGTTTGTATTAACAGGTGTTCATTAAAACCTTAAAAAGTTCTAAATTTTTGGTCACACTGTTTATCCCCAGAAATCAAATAGTCTTTTAACCACAGTGACTTCCTTTTACTCGAGAACTTGATATTGCATGGTTTTAATGCATGAACAAAATTTTTATTAAAAATTAAAGTAAATATTTTATTTCTTGTCCCATTCCTAGGGGAATAAATATCACTTTGTATTAATGAGAACTTTGTATTAACAGGGTTTATGTTAACGAGGTTCCACTACGCTCATCGAAGTGGACTGGATAAAGCTGTTTATATTTGTTGTCTTATTTAACAGCTAGCTTCATATTTCATATTTTAAAGATAAGCAGAGAATATAGTAACACTGTGACATGCACTAGCACGTAGCCTATACTTGGTTTCTTATCATATTGTGATGTGCTCCACCCACCCTTGCCGTAATTTCTTTTTTTTTTTCTAAGTAATAACTGAGTGCATCACCTTAAGTGTATTATTTGATTAATGAGTTTCCTGTATTTTAGAGCTACATTAAATTGGAGTCGTAATAAGGACCAGAGTTTAGTTGGCAAGGTTCATAAACAACCTCTGACGTGCGTATGGGGTGATTGCCGGTGCATGTGCTGCGATATGTACCAAGTTCGGTGCCTGGCTCATCCAGCCAGAAAATTACTTGTGTGCAAGCCAACGCCCTACATCATCAGTGTGTCGGAATCCAATTCTGAAGCAAATAAACATTAAAGTAGCATGGACTGTGCCCCTGCGTGAACGCAACAAGCCCATCCAATAAAATAATCACATTTCAAATTAAAATTATCTTCATTTGTTTTCTCTTCATAATACCAATCTTGTTCATTGCAGCTATAACATTTTATAATTAAGTATTTGGGTTATTTACCGGCCGAGACACTTCCGCTGAAATAGGATGTGTTCTTTCTGCTTATTTACTGGACCAGGTAAAGTATAATTTTGTGAGTGATTAAAAAATGAATTAAGAGTGAAATTTATGTTTGTTAATTTTGTACCGACACGTCCCGGAATTCTAAGTAATTTTGCTCTCGTGAAGAATTGTGGTTAAACCAGCCCTGTTAAAGTTATTGGTGTTTTTCTTGTAAACAACAGAGTTGAGAGGCAATGATGACGTCGGCGCTGGGTGTGTGCGTGACCCACGCCTGGGTTTTTCCTGATGTGATGCTAGGCTGTTCTCAACTGTAGTCGAGCCCCCGTCATGTTAATTTGAGTAATTAGTTTTTTAAGTGTCCTGCATTTCATTATAGAGAATCATGTTGTGTATTTTTATGTTCATTAATGACAGGCAAGCGCACGTAAACGTATTTTATATTTGTTGGTCCAGTAAATAAATATTGATTTTTAGCGATTGATCCAGAGGGGACTCTGCTGTTCCTGGCATCGGAGGCGCTGTGTGCGTCTCGTCGGTTAAAAACTTCCTACTTGTTTTTGTGACTTGCATCATGTTGGTCATGTGGTGCTGTGAAGTGGATTAAAATGGCGATAGGCGGAGAACCCGCGCACGCTAATAAACTGACGGGCCCGGGCTGGATCAATCGCGACATGAAAAGCTGCTGAGCTTATATTTTTGATTTCATTTTTTTGTTGTTGTAACCAATATGGAAGGCTTGGCCGGGGAGTTAATTTTATAATGGATTTGGTGTAATATCAAGCATAGGGGACATGTTGTGCGCCCACGAGGCACTCCTTTGTGCAGAGATGTAACCAGCCTGTCCGAATTGTTTTGTTAGTAAAACCTTTCATGATCATGGAATTTGACTGTATTTCTTTCTACTTCTTTATTTAAGGGCGCCCGCATTTGAACCCCCCCAATAGTGATGTATATGGCACTATTCAGAGGAAAGAGATACTGCACCGATGTGAGCTAGTCAACCGAGGCAAATACCTAACTTCTACTCATAATTTTGTTCCATTTTTGGTACCAAGCCAACACGGTACCATCACAATATAGTAAATTCTATTTTTTGTTTCTTCTCTCTTAATTAAAATTTTTTTTGCTGTTTATAACAATTTAATTAGGCAAACTTAACCAATTATAAGGATGTAAACGGCAGGATCCAACATATTAATTGGGGATGCTAGAAGAGTAATTAACATTAAAATTGTATTCAAAATTTACCTTTAACAGTTAAGGCAAGATAAATGCAGTAAATTTAAGTGTCATTTTTATGTGATTTATATCATGTTTGGACTAATTTTTAAAGATAATTTAATTTTGAACAACTTTTCTAAGTACACTTTTTCTTATACTTTGCCTCATGTGGATTTTGAAAATTTCAAGTAGACTCTGAGCTCGCCTCCTCTGAGATGTAAATGGAATATACGGATGATTACTTGGAAACACATTTATTTTTTTTACCATCTGTGAAGGACAAATATTGAAGAATCCTGAAATTACTTTTTTAGCTATTTATGTAAGCTTCATTTTAAAGCAAAAACAGCCTCAATATCTCAAATGATTCAGGAGATACAGATGACTAATTGAAAACACGTTTCATTTTTTTACTAGCTTTCAAGGACGAATTTTGAAAAATCTTAAAACTGCTTTTTAGACATTTACATCAGCATAAGTCTGATGCAGAGATCACTTTAATATCTTAAGTGGTTTAGGAGAAATAGAGGATTTATTAAAAACACATTTAATAGCTTTTCACCCTCTTAATTTTCGAAATTCGGACAATTGAAAAATTATGAAGTATGCATTTGCTTAGGCAATGTTTTGAAGTAAAAATAATAATATATTATCAGGTTACAGAGTTATCGAGAATTTCGCGAAAACACATTTGGCCCCTTATCACCCCTTTGGTAATTTTCAATTTTCGAAAAATCATTCCGTAGTGGGTGCCTACACCATGAGCGGAAGCTATGTTGAACATTTCGTGTTTCTCGGTCCACCGGTTTGGGCTGTGCATTGATGATCATGTGGGGCACTTACTACGTTTTATATATAGAGATTTTTGACACGTGCAGTGGATGCACAACTACAACACTATTAACTGCAGGGCATTTGCTTTCTTTCCTCAGAAGGCACATTTATTTTTTAGCACTGCATGTTTCCATCATACACATACACTTTCGTACCTTGTACAGTACTCCCGTACTTCGTACAGTAGCTACACTTGCACAATTTTGTCTGACCCACTGTGACTTAAGGTGCAAAAGTACTTTTTTTTTCTGTATGCACTATGGTAAATTAAAAGCTGACACTACAGTTTACTAATGAAATTTACTTGTAGAAAATATTTCACATATACCATTCATATTTGGTAAAAAAAACCAATTTAAATACACCGTACATAGTCGGTAAAAAAAAAATTAAATCTTCGTTATAAAAAACTTTAAATATAGTATAAATTTTCTGTTGAAAAAAAAAACACTCACTTTAAATATACTGTGCATCTTCAGTTTAAAAAAAAAAAAACTTATACACTCGCTGCCACTGTCCTCATTGCTGCCACTTTTCTCATTGTTGGCATCTTCTGGTTCATCAGGGTCATCTGCTTCGTCCTCTCGCACATTCCACAGTACGTCATCTTCTGAGCCATCCATTTCCGACAAGATAACTGTGACCTTGAAGCTCATCTTCACTAAGTTGTTGGAAATGGAACGTCAGGCTGTGAGGATCCACAGGCACACTTATGCCAAGGAAGCTCGTTTTGGATGGCAGGATTTTGTTGTCTCGTGATGGGACAGGATTCACTCATTGTAAAGACGATGCATGTGCGCTTTGAAAGAGTGGTTAATGACCCCACCGAGCAGCTGCAGCATGCTTGTCATACCGTCTGGTATAACAGCCAAATCTGTTTTTATCTCCTGTAGCTCCTTTACACCCTCTGTGAGGTGGCCACGGTAGCTGTCCAGAACAAGCAGTGACACCACACTGTAACGAGGTCCTTGCTGTTGTTTCTCAAGTTATGATGGAGCTGCTGCTTCTGCTGTTGTGCATGTAGTGGTGTGCAAGCGGGGACGTAACTCTCTTCCGTTGCTATTGCAAGTGGTTGGCAGGTAGTACAAAGACGAAGACAAATGAGCTGATGTAGCGGCGGTGCCTATGATGCTGATGCCCGGATAGCAGTGAGGTTAATCAGCAACGGGTGAATAAATAAAAATAATAATAATATAGGCATTTTTTTTTACCTTTTTATTTAACCTCTCTTTTGAAGAACTTTACCAGACAAAGGCAATTCATATAGTGAGTGCTCACCCAGGGTTACATTAGGTGGATTTTTCTATCTACAACATACTACGACTTGCCGCTTGCCCTGAGTAGTAGTACATAGCCCGGCACTTTATCTACCTTAGTTCTGACTATGCAGTTATAAATACCTACTTCTGGTTACATTACTATAAAAATGAAAAGGTAGTATGCAAAAAGAGAGTAAAAAAAAAAAAGAGTACCTTCTTCTAATGGATCCGCCCTCTAGGCTTCACGGGCCCTCTCCAGCCTCTCACACGTCCTCTTCTTTCCGCCACGATGCCCCAACTAATCAAACACTCAGCCGGCCATCTTTCCGCGACTGAGTCCATGCTCTGACATATCACGACTAACTTTCCTGGGCGGATACCCAGACTTGCTCGGCCGAGCGGCGGAGTGATACATCAAGATCCAACTTGTTAAAAAAACTGGTCAATTGACATTTGTTGTGGAAGAAAAGTATGTAACATAGTTACTGACAAATTTGCAAAGCGATTTACTCCACAATATCAGCTAAACATTCATTGGGTTACTAATTGGGGATGTGCTGCGTCATCAATCTGTCGCGGATCACCACCTTTTCGGAGTTCTGTTGCACACGACACTACCACCCATGTCGAAGGCCTAACGACATGCTACCTTCGCCGCAATCCAGCACGTCCCTGTGCGTGCCTCCAAGCAAGTGAACTCTGACCTGCCTGCCAGATAAATCCCATTCCAGGAGAAGCAAGTTAATGGGCTACTTGAAATGTGAAAATCCACAAACAAGGCTAAATATAAGAAAAAGTTATTTAGAAAATTTGCTTGAAATTAAATTAGATTTAAAATGAGTCCAAAGACGATATAAATCAGATAAAATTGACCTGTGAAATTTACTACTTTTATTTTGCTTTAACTGTTAAAATTTAAATTTTGAATAACTTTTCAATGTTGATTTCTTTACTAGCATCCCCAATTAATCTGTCGGATCCCGTGTATACATCGTTATACTTGGTTACGTTGGCCTAGTTATGAACAAAACAATACACAAAAAAAACTATATGATTAGATGCCAAGTACGTAAGTGCTACGTGCTAGTGCACATCTCAACATACACGACAGCCAATCCTTTACAAGATCTTCAGACATCCACTTTCTTCTGGACCCGCACTATTCAAAAAATATTGTTGTTATGACCCCCTTTTTTTATGACCATCCCATTTTTAACTACCCTTTATTGAGGAACCGTGGAAAAAAAAGTCGAAAATTTAAGGAAAATCTGGTGAAAAATATATTTATCCACTTCTTAGTCATCTGTTTGCATTTTTCTCATTGTGTACTGTACTGTAAGAAACACACAGCTAAAAGTAGATAACACCCCTCCTGACTGTCCACGCCAGCCAATAACCATACACTTTCCCCCCCCCGCCTACATGGCACTGGAGACAGATTGTGTTTGTGCGAGTGCATCAGCTGCTGTGCCGTGCCTTGTCTAGTCTACTTCGTAGCTGCAGCCAGACCGCCCCATCCCCATAACTGTCAGACAGTCATGTGCAACTTTCATCCTGACTGACCGCAAAGCAGCGCGTCATGTTTGTCTTCCCCCTCCCACTCACTCACAGCCTTCGTCATCATTTCCCTGTGTAAAATGTTCAGCCACTCCTCCATCTTGTTTAAATCTATATGAAAGCTTTTTTTTTCTTAATTAAATTTAAATCTTTAATAACAGACTGTATGCCGTTTTCAGTATTAGTTTGTCAGGTGTTCGGGACGATACAACAGGATTTAATAACCTAGCAATTGGGGACATGTATAATTTAGTCTCATCTTTTCAAAATTTAAATATTAAAATACAGTCGGGAATTTTAAAGTAGAGTCGTTTGTTTATTTTCCTGGATTGTTTTGTTTCAAACTGACCACAGTAGAATTTTAATATTTTGTTGATATAACTTTTTCTTGTATCTTAACTATTTGAGTTTTGGCAAATTTTAGCATCTTATTAAATTTTTCCTGGTGAAGAGAGTAAGTTCTTGTGTTGCAAGCTTCTCCAGGCTGTAGGATTTCTGGCGCCGACGTTGTGGTTGATCGCTGCTTCATGGAATTTCTTCATGACGTAGGTTATAGACACACGTAGGTCAGCCATCGCAGGGAGTTGCTTAGGGTATTGCGCCGCGAAAGTAGTTCCAATTATTATATTTGTATTGACAAAGAATATTATTTTGATGTAAAAACTATAAATTCAAATTTTGGAATCCTTTATTATATGTACATTTTAAGTGGAATTTTGCTGTTTTTGGTAAATATGGAATTCTGTTGTATCACTCCGCCGAGGTGTCCTTTTTGCTTCCATGTCCGTTGCCGTGGCTAGTCAGTTGTGCGGTGGTCGGGCAGTTTGGGCCGGGCGCTGGCCCGCGGTATTGGAGTTGCAGTCTGGTGTTTGCCCAGTAGAGAAGTGTGCAGGTCGCGAGGGCGCAGTGGGGCTGGCCCTGGGAACGCTGGAGAGGCAGTAGGAGACTTTAGTCCCACTAGAAGCTGCTTTGAACTATAAATTTGTATGAAAATGGTGGTAGATGTGGAGTTTGTGCCATAACTGTGGGATTGCATGGCATAGCAATTACTGAAGTTTCAGGCAATGGACGGTTTTTCTTATTTTTTTTCTCTTCCTAATCAAATTTGGACATGGTAATGCCGGATATCTGACTGTGAGCATAATTGTTTTATTTGTGTTTGGTACTGAACCGCCATTTGTAAATACATCACGAAGTGCAAATGTAAAACGTAGTGATGAAAATAAACCAACAGTTGCCATATTACGTGAGTTTTAATCAGTGAAATCAAAAGGAATGTTATACGCCTCCATATAATTGAAACAAACTGAGCTATCCGGAGCACGCCACGCTACATAACCTCAACATCCTGAACAGTGAGACAGCAAGCACCACATCTAGCGCCGCGAACAGGATCGTCATTATAACGACAACACAACAAAACAGCCACGCCACACCTATCTGGTGTAGGCCAGGGAGAGGAGGGGTGAAGAGAGATGACACGTTTCTTTTTTCCTCATTACATCACTGCAAAAAATAAAAAGGACCAGCATAATGCTCAGACTATAAAAGAAGCAAAAAAGAAAATAATCCGGCATTATCTCTTTTTTTTCCCCTCTAGCTTCACATCAGGTTGTGCGCATTAGAATCGAGCTCGGACAACCTGCTTACTGTGGAGCTGAGGAAAAGGCAAGGCAGAGCGGCAGGGTGGTGGTTAGGGCCGCACAGCCCTCCGCTTGTCGCCGTATTCCTAAGCCTAGCCTTCTCAGCTCCGGACAGTACTTGACTTGACAACTTCCGCTGTGTTCTTGATCACTCTGCACTTGAGGCATGAGGGTGTGCTGCGGCGTAAAAACGGCCTATGATGCAATTATAACTAGTCCTGTCGCAGTACGCAGCATGATGGCTGATAAGGTATTTGTTTTATGCTTGCTCAACAGGGGAGCAATAAGAGCGACCTAAGACCAACGTTCCGAGAACCACTTTGCCTCTATCCATAGTGCAGAGTATTAAACTGGTGCACAGTGCCATTGTTTTATGATTTTTTCTTTAGGCCTATTAAGTGGCGAGTAAGCCAGTTGTTATTTTATACGTGACAGAACCTTGAAAAGTACGTTTTTAGCCCTTTAGGTGCTCAAAATTCACATTCTTACTAGGCATACTGGTTTTTAAAAAATGTAGACATTTTTTTATATGTTTGCTCTGTAACAAACATGTTTATCGGTTATCACTTAAAATCTTATAATGTAGGCATGCGTCGCTCTCCCCTCCCCGCCCTATCCTACACAACCAAACAGCGTGGGGACGCACCGCCCGCCATATGTGTCTCGGCACACTGGTTTTCAACAATGTCAACGACTTAGGATATCTGTATAAAAAATCTGAAATAATAAGTTAACTTTTCAATAATAAATCATATGATTTTTCCACACAAAGAGAACGGAAATAAGCATGTCGCTCTGTGTTTATTCCATTTTTTTTGTGATGAGAGACTGAAGATTGCTTTTTAGAGTATAACTTTTTTTTATTGAGGCATCTGACTATGGAAATTATTTGTATTTAATTTAAAAATTGTATTTTTTACACCAGAGATGACTGAATGCCTAAACTTTATGCGAAAAATGACTAAGTTTTATGTATAGGATGAGTCAAAATCAGCCAAAAATGTCCCTTCTTCTCTATTACAACCCTCCCGTTTTTCTGACCCTTATCCCGAAAACAGTGCAGGCTTGTAACAACAGGATTCTACTGTAATTCCTGTTGGAAAGTTCTCCTTCGGTAAGGTTTTGTGCTTAAACACTATGTAAGGTGATAGTTTTCTATCCTACGCCATCACACACAGCTTGACAGTACAGCGTGGTTTGTCAGCTCCAGTCTCGAGTGTGAACCTGAAGGGGTGACTGTCGTGAACTCCGGCATATCAAAATATACTGGCGTCTGATAGGTGTTTCCAATAGTTGTGTTGCCTTCTCAAATTTATTATAAACCTCTGAGAACTTAGCAACTTCTCTTCACAGCTTGCCGGAAGTTTTTGGGCTATGTCTAGGCTCATGAACAAACACATTTGTTTAAAAATAATACTAGTACATGTACTGTTTCTTGATATAATGAAATTTCAACTCATATAATTCCATGGATAATTTTGTAACAAAATTAAACTTACATAATATTTAACATGAGTCAATTTACATTTCACACATTTAGCTTTTATGAGAAGTCTTTGAATACTATTGTTATACTAAGAAAAGGTGGGAAACAGCCGCTAGACTACTAATTACTAAAACACGTTGACAGATATGTACAAGTACTTACAGAAACAGCACTTGAAGGTTGAAGAACACAAAAACAATGGACGACACATGTTTGCACGGTCACAACATTTCGCTGGCCAGGCCAACTTCCTTGGGTGGCGAGTGACTGCACACTGCAGTATGGCAGACTGTACGCGATGGTCTAGTTCCCAGCGCCTCAACTCTGCACTATTGTCTGAAAGTGGTAAGGCTCTCTCCACTCTGGTGTTGTAACAGGCATCAATAGAGTGTTTGTGGGAGGCTGCATGTGCAGCAACTGGTTTATCTTGAAGGTTTAGACTGGAACTGGCTGTTGCTTGTTTGGTATCGGCCCTGTGGCCATTCATCCTCTGGCTTAGTGTTTGTGGTGAAGCCAATGTATTCAGCATCGCACTGTGTGCACTGTAGTTGGTAGATAAGCTGTAATTGCCTTTAATTGGGTATGTGTGATTGGTGAGCCTGCTATGGAAGGATGTGTAGGACTGATATATTGACTGGTACAACACCGGAGTGGTGACAGTTCTACCACCTTCAGACAGTAGTGCAGGACTATTTACATTTAACATTATTTAACTGCTACAAATACTGAAATTCAATAAAAATTAAGATAAAAAGTAAATAAATAACAATACAATAAATAAAATGCACAAAAAATAAACACAGTAATAATAATAATAATAATAATAAAAATGATTAAGGCCTAATTCAGTGGGTGGACCGCCTGACAGTAGCAAAAAACACACTAGTGTGCATTTACTTCTGTAGGTTATGCTAGAATATTACCTGAACATCATTACATACACTATCTGCACTGTAAGGAGATCTGTAAATACTTTAATTAAATATGATATTAAAGTAAAATTACATATTGGATACTAATTTCTAGTACTTGTGCTGTGATGTCACCTGATTGTTTTTATTT
This sequence comes from Medauroidea extradentata, assembly GCA_003012365.1. Lineage (NCBI taxonomy): Eukaryota > Metazoa > Arthropoda > Insecta > Phasmatodea > Phasmatidae > Medauroidea > Medauroidea extradentata. The sequence continues at coordinate 10,930 of PNEQ01071616.1, forward strand.
AATGTTGCTGTTTCATCCATCATTGGGAGGTGCAACTGCGGTTACAATCTGTGTGTTTCATCACACTGGTATAAAATAAGCAGATATTTCAGAAGCATGCGTAGTTGTACATGGCACAAGTAACAATTGTGTTTACAAGATGGTGCTGTTGGTGTTCGGTAAAATTGAGCAAGATAAATACTGTAAGTGTTTCTGTTTGGGTTTGCACAGAATGTAATCAGTAGTTATCTTATAAATGTCAGGGTATGACTGATGTGTATTCCACAAGTGGAGACAAAACTGTGTAGCATTGTTGCAGACTACAGTGAGACGAAGGTGATGCGCGTGCTCAACTCCGAGCTGGCAGATACTCTCGGCAACTTGCTGAGTCGCTGTTGTGGCAAGGTGGTGAACCCTGGACAATTGTTCCCCAGGATTGACTACGATCTCCTGCCGTCCCTCTGCGGGTCTGACGGGCAAGCTCTCCTCGACTCCATCTCTAGTTTGCCTGGTAAGCGGGCTTTCTCTTGATAAGACACACAGTTAAGTCACAGCTACAAAGTTTCCTGCTGTAAAATTATTTGTGACTGCAGGGTTGTTTGTAACGTGTGACAGTGTTTCATTGAAGCATTACCAATTTTTTTATAGGCAACATCTGTACCACATATATAGTTACATATTGGATCAGTTATAGCACTGTGACATGTGTAAAAAAAATCTCCCAGATGTTTTATTTTTCTAAATTCATAAAATCATTTATAAATAGTATAACGAATCACGCGAATAAGGCTTTGTTTTCTGTGTGTCAAAGACGTAAGTCTACAGTTTTCAGTTTGAGCACACATGGTTAGGGAAATTCAGGTCTTCTAGTGAAGGGATCTTTTGTTGTATGAAAATGTATTTACGTGAGACCAAAAGACTTTGAGTTAGCAAGAAAACAGTTAATGTTGATTGCCACCCTCTTTTAACGAGCACACAATCTAATCTCAGGGTTATTGTATGCAAGAATCAGGAGATTAATTAATGAATTCTGTATTTTAATTACTTAATGAAACACAAATTTATTTTCATTACTAATAGTCTTTCAGAATGTTTTAATTACCAATAATATTTAGGAGAGAAATGAAAATAACTCAAAACAGTGCACTCCCATAAAAAAAAAGTGTAGAATAAAGTAATTTAAAACCGTAAGTGGAGTGACTTTGGACATGTGGGATGGCTTTAATGTATTATAAATAATTATTTTTCACATACATGGTGGCCCTAAATAAAGAAATTTGCTTGTGATAAATTCCAAATTATAAATACCAGTATGGCATGAATTAAAATATTTAATCAGTGTTTTATTATAGAAAATTAAAATACTATAAAAGTGTCCCAAAATCACCCCTACTTACACGGTAAATATTCTTGCAAATTATTTCAGACTACTCTATGTTGTGTGCGGTTATAACATGGTATTGTGTGCTATTTGTGTGCAGTACTCGAGTTATTACGAATATAGCCTAGCCCTTAAGACTGCTCTAAACAAAAAAAATTCATAATTTTATACTAATTGTATCAAACACTGGCCATTTGTTACTCATTACATTAATATAATTTCCCACAAATAAAATATTTTTAGGTTGCATGATTTTTGTACAAGGACATGTCAAAGTAGCAATTTGTCTATTTTCACTACACACCCAAAGAAAAAACTATTCAAATAACACAAATGGAATAATTTAGATTGAAAGTAAGTGTATTAAGTGACAGAATGACACCTTTGTAATTTCACATAAAAGTTGTTTGTATGTAACAAAAACCTTGAATATACCTAGTACTTTAAAGACGTTAATTTAATTGTGACGTCTAGAGAAAACCTAATTCTGTAAGAAATGTACTGACCTATACGTCGGCAAAATTTGCACGGAAATGCGTAAATTGTTACACCTGAAACAAGCCAGGATACAGTATTTTAACCTGTGCTCCAGATAGGTGGTTTTTTAATTGTACCTGCCTGGACAAGATTTTACCTGTTCCGGGCAGGTGGACAGGCGTTAAAATCACATCCTGATTTCATGTGTTTAAATTTTTTTCAACCACTGTAAAAAACGTGACAATTAACGGGTTAATCTGAGTTATCAGCAACTGAATACTTTCTTAACAAGATACCACTAACCAGCAATCTTAGTCGAACTAGCAAGGCCCTACTTAACTGTAACAACTTAGATTCCTGGAGAACCACTAGGCTACCTGCAGATCAGAGGTACAACCATGGGGACCCTCATAATCCCCTCTTACATCAACTTATTCGTGGGTTAACTAGAGGAAAACTTCCTAAGCCAACGACCAACCCAACCCCACTGCTGGTTTAGCTTCATTGACGATATATTCCTTATATGGACCTGAACAGACGACAGCCTCATCAACTTCCTCAACATCTTGAACTCATACAACACTCTCAAGTTCACCTGGGAATATTCCAAATCACATGCCATATTTCATGACATCGAGCTAACGCTCCTCAATAGAACCATCCACCCTGCAGTCCACACCAAACTAATCATCCAACAATCTCCAGTACGTTAACTTTGACGGTTACCATACATTTATGCAAAATAACTGTATCACACAGGCTTGCCACCAGAGCCAAGCGGATATGCTCCAAGGAACACGACCTCAACAAACAGTGCAATCAAATAAACCAGGCATTCCTGGACAGGGGATATCCTGAACCCCAGGTTAGTTTTAAAATGACCGCCCAACACCCGCAACAAACTTGTTCGCCTGAAACTGAAACACAACTCCACAGACATTACGGCAGCCACCAGTCCCAGAGGTTCCAACCGTTGCAATAGTTCCCACAGGGTGGCCACAGAAATGTTGAAATCAAATTCCCTGACTTTTCCAGGTTTTCCCTGACCATGAAAAAATTTTTCCTTGACTAACATCATTTCGCAAAATTTACATGTGATATTTATTTGTAGAACATTTACGAACAAAAAATACAGGCTGACATTGTTTTAGTGTGAAATGAAATTGTAAAATATAACTTCGTACTATAGGATCAACAAAAATATTAAACATAGGCTATGAAACATTTGAAAACTTTAACTTGAATTGATGAATCAGGAAACATCATCTGCATCACAGTCACATCACTTGCTGCACAGCGGAAAGACTTATGAGATACAATAGTTTGCATGCACCACATTACTTCAGCCCTTGTCACATCTTCATTTAAAACAAAGGAATTCATCCCAGAAGATTGCATTTTACTTACAGTTGCACATTCCACCGCAGACTTTTCACCTATCACATCACTGCCAGGAACTGTAGTAGGAGTACACAAGGAAGAAGGTGGTGAATTAGAATTGCCACAGGGCACAGTCTTTGGCTTACAAGAAAAGTACATTTCCAAATTACTATTATGTACGTTTTGACTCTTCCTCAACTTGCTTGTGCTTATCACCATTCATGTGACTTGTAAGGGCACGTTTTCCCATGTTGCTGAGGGAAAAAGTTTTCTGGCATAGTGAGCAATGGGCATGATTACTTCCAGTTTTAGGACGTTCCAACCACAATGCAAATATTTCATCTCGAAGCCAATCTTCTTTGAAATTTGTTATTTTTCTGGGAAACGCCATGTTGTTTCAAAGTTGCAATAACTGAAACGAATAATTTTATTAATTCTTTTCACGTGTCAACAAGAGAAAAAAAAACTGCATTACAATTAGTTAGGCAACTCACTATCCAACAAACACATTTGGCCTTTTGAAATCTTATTTCCGATGCAAAGTCACTTAAGTTATTGAGTTTATGTGTAACACTTTTAAACACTCCGTATTAACACTAACAGCTAGCAAAAATACATTCTCGTAAAACACGAGCGAATCCAGACAGCGGCTGACCGTGGCAAAAACGAAAACCAAGAAGTCAACATGGCATCGCGTATTTTATGCGAACATCAATACGTCACAACTTCATCGAAAACATAAAATTATTCGGTTTGATCATTACTTTCGTATTAAAGTCAATAATATTTATTTAATCATCACGTTAACACAAGCAAAGAACGCACAGGTTAAACAATCACGTATATTAAACATAAACAGACGCCATCTTCTCGTCACTTTCCATACTCTCGAAACACTCTTAATGCGGTCGAAAATCGATTCTTTTGATTTAAATACAGTCGATTTATCGAATCAAAAACGTTTTTGTTACGATAAACGTCAAACAAATTCACATTTTCCCCGTGATTTTGCACCGAATTGACAAATTTCGCCATTTAACACTAAAATAGAAACTTTCGCTCAAATTTCACAATTTTGTGCATCGTAAAAAACACTTGTCTCTAGCTGTAACACACAAAATTTAACACACAGTAGATGCTAAACTTTTCCCTGACCTCTACGAAAAATCCCTGACTTTTCCAGATTTTCCCTGACCACATTTGAAATCCCTGACAATTCCCGGTTTTCCCTGCCCGTGGCCACCCTGCCACTGTGGCTACTGTGCTATTCATATGCTCATTCTACACCAGAAGTACCAACCAACATACCCCATCCATGGCAACTGTAACTGTTTGTTATGATTTTGTAGGTTCAAAACAAGGGGTGCACAAGGTAACGAGACGAAGAATCACTTGTAAACTCCTGAGACATGTTGCAGTGCTCTCTCAGTTTAAAGTCTTCCAGTTTAATGATTCTTTCACGTTTACAACTATATTTTTTATCCCATCTCAAGTGCGAACATTCTTTTATCATTCAGTTTAAAAACTCCTTCAATTTATTTTTCAGTCCATTGAGAGTCGTTAAACCGAGAGATCACTTACCACTTTTATGCTCTGGAGACACACTACCACGTTTTAGCTCCCGAGAGAAACCACCACTTTTATTCTACCTAAAAATAGGTGTTTTGCTATGAATTGAGAGGGTGCATAAGATAGTATTCGACTTGTGTGCAGGGGGGTGAGGCGAGCACTAGTATTGCTGTATGGCGAGGGAATGGGCTGGTGGAGAGAGGGGCAGTAGGGTGTAGTATAGACACCAAGCACTTTGAATCTGGAGGAAGGGTTGGTTGACTGACAAGGGTGAGGGGGGAACTGTCTGACCTTGCGTAGTTCACATTTTTCCCGGGACCACTGTTAACTTGGCCGGGTAATAGTAGTTTATTACTCCAGAATTTGAGTTAAACTTACAAACTCAGACAAACATATTGCTAAAACGTTGCAAAAATAAATGAAATTAAAAAAATTAAATGTGCTGTTTCAACCCCTCTGAACTCAGTGTCAGTGAAACATTCATTAATAATTAAAAATTCTGCAATCATGCATGCATTACCGATAAGCAAATTTTCCGAGTTAGCTTTTAAGTTACTGGGATTCATTAAATTTTATGTTTTTTGAGTCAGTGTAAAAGTCGAAAACATACTATAACGCCTAGCGGGTGGCAGCAAAACAAAACCAACAGTCGAATTACGTTGTATACGCGTTAGCTAATAAAAACATGTTTTTAATTTTTACGGTAACGTTTAATAATATGAAATTTTTAAAGCTCAAAAACTAAAAAAAAATTTTTAATGTACTCTGAATTATTATTTTACGTGGTTGCATTGCATTTGGCATTAAAATAATTTGGAACAATGTAAATACAGTGGAAGCCCACTACTACGAGTACGGGATATTATGAGACGTTCGTAATTACGAGTGTTTTGTAATGCACCGTCAATTTGTGTATGCAGTTTAATATATAAATGTTCGGTATTTACGAGTGGTATCGTCATGAGCACTTTCGTAGATACGAGAGATTCACAAGCAACAATCATCAACATACTGCACAAAATGATTTTTTTAAAATTATAAGTAAACATAGTAAATACAAGCGCACATGATAATCATCGTTCATTGGCTTAGCATGGCAGAGTGAACAATGTGAGATACTGCATCGGTGGAAATGCAGTTGCATCTGGCAATGCTGCCGTGACTTGCTCGACCTCGATTGTTGTGGACGCCATCTTGGTACAGCACGAAAGCGAATGTGGCCTGTTGACTGAGTACACAGCATAGCTTGCATGAATCTTGGTTTTATTATGATAACGAACGGCATTGCAGAATCAGTTTCAAACGCACTATCTTCTTTTTTGTATGTTATACTGCAAGAAGTTAAAAAGTTACGTTTATGTAACGCAAAAGAGTTGTTTGTAGAACACGTTAGATTTGTCCGAACATGGCAACGCACCAAAAGCAAACTTCATTTGGACCACATTTTGAACACCTGGACTTAAAGTTTTACACTACCCAGCATAACCCGAGTAAGTTAATAAACTTTTTGTGTCGTGTTTTCATACATTACGTATTATGATTTATTAACGATAGGTTTTCATTTTAGCGAAATTTATGTTGGAATGGATAAATAAACTGTACTCTGACTAAAAACCATTATTGTCGCTTTGAATACTTGACAACGTGGGTAATATGGAACAGCCGTGCGCGTCTTTTGTTAGTCCAATCATAAGATCTTATTCCAGCATTGTTCGTTTCAGCCGATCACAACTGAGCTGGCAGTGCTGTTCGTTTTAGTTCCCGCCTCGCTAGACGTCCATTTTTGTTTTGTTTACCTTACGTTTTGCCGTGCTGTAGTGAGTGAAAATGGTAACAAAAAACTAATGGAGACCAAGAAATAAAAAAAGTATTGAATGTTACGCCTAATAAATACATGCTTATCGTTTTCGCGTCTTGTTTTGTAATAGCAGAGATACTAGCCAAGGTTAACTGTACTGTTATTATTCCTATTCCACGTACGTCAATAACGTATAAAATTGTTTGTTTACATAAACATTCTGTTCTTATGACAACTCGTAATTACGACATTTTTGGTGGTGTTACAAACTCTTGTAGTAATGGGATTCCACCGTATTAAATTGTTTTTCTAGGCATCATTCCCATTGGGGACACTAGCGACAGAATTTAAAAAATTATAAATCAACGTTTAACTTGAGTGTTTGAAAGCAGTAATTTTTCATATTTATTTTGGTTGTTTTCGTATAATGTTTGGACTCGTTTTACTCATAGGGAAATATTAAGCATTTTCTAAATTACATTTTGCTGTATTTTACCTTGTTTGTAATTTTCTAAATATCCTTTGGCTATGACTTTGAGTTATTTTGTCTTGGATGATCACTGGCAGGTCAATGTTGAGGCTATGGAAGGCACGTTCGAGAAGCAAGCAGCCACGTAACCTGGTCAGCAGTCTTATTGCTTGTTACATTGTGAGCGGTAGTGCTGTGTGCAACTAGAATACTTAATTTGTTCATGTAGGTATTGCTCAGTGGATTTATTTGTCCATCTGGATGCAACACGAGTCCCCCAATTAAAATACTTTATTGATTTTTTTGGTCTGTTCTTTCAGTTGTAAACTGAGCTGTACATTTATCTGTAGCTTTATAATGAAAAAAATTAGTGTGTTAAATGGTAACTCTCTATTTTTAGGTAGCTTGAATTCTACTGTATTAGTCCGGCGAGTGACTTCAACAAGTGTTCGCCTCAGGTTAAAGAAGTCTTGCAGAGATGGCGGGTGTGGGTGCACACAGGAAGGATGCTGTGGCAAGGAGGGGAGTTAGGCATTGGAAATGGAGGCGGTACTGAGGGGCTTTAGCAAGGCCAAGACAGTAATTGTTCCATATATTATCTACCCAGTAGTTGAGGCAATGTAAAGGCTGAGATAAAGCTGTGATGTGGGTACCCACTAGAATGTGGCCATTTTGATAGTAGATTTCTGAACTTTAAATATTTTTCAAACAAACAAAAACATCATCACCATTTTAGTGTTTTCCTGGTGCAAACATGGAAGTTGAGTAATCATTTTTGTTTGTGTGTTGAAATTTCCGCAGACAGATAACATATGTAAGGAGACCCTGAGTCTCAATCTACCATTATTTTGATGTAAACCTTCATGGTAGATGATATTAACTATGATTAAATAAAATAGACTATAAATTAAAAAAGTAACTTATTTAATTTCTGTGGAAATCTACCAGTTTACTTGATGCAGGATTATGAGAAAAATTACTACTACCATGACCCCTAACTGTGACTGCAGATCACATCAGCCTGCCCTATGTAACCTCACCATCATTCAGATCCTTGTGTACAAACAAGTTAGTCAGTGGACTTGCCACAGTTTGACTGACCTACTAAGTACAGTCTACTTCGGCCAGTACCAGTCTTCATCGTCATCCAAGCAACTACCACACCACACAGTGACAGTTTTTATTGAACCAGCACCATCTGTAGTCCCAGCATGCCGCCCTCCACATTATATTGTCATTGTGATTGACAGTGCCTTCCAAAATTTTGTTTACATTCTTATCAAAATGCAAATTTGAATCTGTACCTCGGGGGCACAAGACTCTACGTCACAAAAAATATATTTTTCAGGAGAGCTGTTTGAAGAGTGTAATTCACTGGTGAATCCAGCTGGTTAGGTCCCGAAAACTAACTGTTTTGACACAACACTGACTGTGTAGTATGCCACTACAAAGTACTTAAAACTATGGTCATATTTATGGTAAAAAGTGAATTTTGAAAAAAAGTGGACAGTAGGATCTCGCTATAGAGAGCTCGCTTATAGAGAGATCTCTATTATAGCGAGGTATTTTCCAGAAACCGTCAAAAAATTACAAAATTATTAAATATTTAATGAAAAACTAAAAATTTTTGCACAGCAAGATTATGTGAAGCAGGCTTGCGAAAGTTTCTTGCCTGTGTGAACCAGGCTTGCATGGACTATAGTGACGGTGATTCGTGCCACTTACTTTTGTTATCAGTTTGCGGCGCGGCTTCTGTCCCACTCTTCCCCCCACCCCCTTCCATGCTCCGGCGCACGTTTCACATTTCTTCCGCCGCCTTGCTACATCTCCGCGCGCGCCTTTCTGCCACCCTCCCACTTCAACCCTGCCGGCAACAAGCACTGCTCTAAAAATAGAATCCCGCCCTTTCTGGATTTCCCCTTTCTTTTACATGTCATCCTTTTCAATATTCCCATTGTGTTTTGAGGTCATTGTGCTTTCAACTGTGCTTGGTTTGAGTAATTCTATTTTTAGCTAAACTTAATACTATTGTGCTTAACTATTATTGACAACCTCGCGCTATTTTATTTGGATTTCGATTTTGGTAAGTTTTTGGATTACGATTTTGGCTAGCATTGTTGACG
>PNEQ01071617.1:0-20107 GCA_003012365.1 Medauroidea extradentata
ATATATATATATATATATATATATATATATATATATATATATATATATATATATATATATATATATATATATATATATATATATATATATATATATATATATATATATATATATATACTTATAATGTTTTCTAAATTACACAGTTTAAAAATTTAATTTAATAGTTAAGTATTCAAAGTATATAATGTCAGTGTTTCTCATTTGACTACATTCTTGCATAAAATGTATCGTATAGTACAATATATCTAGAAGTTTTATCTTTAGACCTACTCCACTGTTAGACATACACGTTGAGCGTTTCTCGCCCTACAAATTTTCTTTACAAGGTCTGCGTGACTTTAAGCACCCAGGTAAGTTTGCGTAGTTAATAACTTAGAATATCACAGCATTATCTTTACTATTCTTCAACATAAAAGATTTTGATGTAAATCCTTACACGCGGTTTATTATTTTGGTAAATACTATCACTCCATAAGAGACGGCAACTCAGTTCTTTATTTTGATCTGATTAAATTTTTTACTACTGGTTGTTAACATTTTCTGTTTCTCAGTGCACGGTTAGAAGTAACCAATGGTTAAATTGGCCCAAGAGATGGTTATTTTAATTGCAAGAATGTGTTCGGACTAGCAGTGCGCCCGCGTCTTTGCTCGCGTGTATTGCTCAGAGCACAGCTGGGACATTCCCCACCATCTCAGTTAGATTCAATACAGTGGTAATTGTTTTATATTCACATGCACAAATACTTTAAAAATTCTGCGTTTTACATGAGCTGTTATGGTGTCCCATTTACTGTATTTTAAAATCTTAAAAATTGGGACATAACATTTGACATTGTAAAGCTATTTAGTATTCACTTAATTATGACAGGGTTGGTAAGCTTTTTATTTTATTTTAGTATAACTGAAATAGTGCATTTCATATCTGTGATTGTGCATCCAAATGCTCTATATCAATACAAACTATAGTAATTTTTTGTAATCACATTTCGTCATCATTCTGATATTAAGTGATGATATTGTAAATATTAGCACTTTGCGGAAAGATGTATGGAAGATAAAATAAGTGGATCTAGAAGTTTTGAAATAAGGCTATTCATGTTATAACAATGTGCTAGTCATGTGCTTTCGAAGTGTTCGCAATGTGCTGGCGATGTGCAAGCAACGTGCTAGCGATGTGCAGACATGCTGTTGTGATGTTGTATAGTTGACTGCCTGATATGTTGACACGTTTCCTGCACCTATTCTGCACATGCGCGTGACATCCTGGCACATTGTGGCAACATTACAATGTTACAGTGTGACATGCAGGCAACATTGCTGTGCTGTTAAGGTTCTTAACAAGCACGTGAAAATAAAATATTAGAAGCTCTCGATTCGGCCAATTGCAACTCTACACATCATTACATGGCTGCCAAGTTTATGTAAATAAATTTTTTAGCTAAACATACGAACAGAAGTACTTCGATACTACTAACCCTGCGATCAGATAACCAAGACATTAAACATACATTATGAGACAGGACATAAATGTACGAACCTAATTGTTTGTTTTCTTCATAGTGTGCTCAGTGTTGCACACAATAAGATTCCACGTGACCAACTTTGCAGCTCAGTTGATATAACAGAGTTTTGCTACGCACAATGCTTCTTTCCAAGCAGTAACAACAGGACAACACGTCATCACCAAAGGTTGTTTCACAAATCGCTGCTGAATGTCAGCCGTCCTACACTCATCTTGCCTGCACGCAGAGCAGCGACATACCCACACTGCTATTGCAGAGGTGACACCTGGGCACTCTTGAATATGACAAGGTCAATAATACAGCGATAATTGATCTTTCAGGCATACTTGCCCCGTCGGTGCAGGAAGTGCAAGTACTATCGACGCGACCTCTCCAAGAAGTGCTGGGAAGCACTCAGTACCCACTGCTGGCGGTCCAATCTGTATTACCGGATGTCGGAAAGGTCCGGAGTTGGCTGAGCTGTCAAGGAAGTTCCGATAAGTAAGTTGTGCTGGTGTCAGGGTCTCCAGATTCGTCGGGAAATCGCGCAGAGTGCCAAAAGCGTGGACATATCGTCAAAGGTCAAAATTCGCTGACTGACAACTTTCTTCTTCAGTTAGCACTTGGCAGACGTGATGCCGGCCTCTACAACCTTTCGAATGATTAAGCAGAAGTTGGATCGAAGCTTCACTGAATTCCAAGCATTAAACATTGGAGTTGAAAAATATAATAATAATTATTACTAATATATTCAGTCACACAATTCATTTTGGGAAGTAAAACTTCGTGTTTTGTTTTTTATGTTAGGCGTAGGTTCTGCAGACGTCCATCTTCAAGCAAGCTACCTTGAGTAATAAGGAACAAATTCAATATTTTATAGCTAGGAAATATTTCAAGCCTCATTAGTAAAATGTTTTATTTCCGAACGGAAGTAGTCACGTTTAACCTTAAATATAACTTCCTAGCAGAATTAAGTTCAGTAACACTGAAGACACCTATAGAAAGATCGTCGTTGACGCATTTAGATTAGCAACAAATTCAATAATACAGGCAAGTACTTTTTAAAAGAAACCTGGACTCAATATCACTTCTGTAAGGTTCATATTCGGTGTCAGATGACAAAATGTTGGGTGATTTCAATTCTGATTCTTCCTTCTCAGGGCTAGTTGCTATTTTACGATTGGGCAATGATTCTTCTGTTAACCTTTGCCAATCAGACTCATTTCACCTAAATTAATATATCAGCAGATCTTAAGGAGATAGGTATGTAAACACACAATCCGCAGCACTATTAGCAGATGGCATGTGTCTCTAACGAAGACAAAACTTGTTACCAACATATGTTGTATAAGCAAATATTAGTAACAAAGTTTTTAGTTAATGGGGTGCAGTCATAACCCAAGCAAAGAAACAGTTCAGTCACACCATGGAATCAGTGTGGATTCAATCATTCTGATGAACATGACATCAATTAGTAGTTCGAGTTGCGCGGCTTTCTCAGTCTTTTGAGGGTGTATGTGACTATGTTCATATTCTCGCAAATAACATAATTATTGTTTGAGAGATTCTGGTTAAATTTTCAACACGTGCTCTAGCTGATGTAGCCACCAAACAGTATTACTGGGTGGGTCTCCTGTATTTCGATCGGTTTCCTTGAGTGGGAGTCTCAAAATACATTGTCTGTCTACTTTTCGTGAATTGGTGTCAACAAAATGGTCTTGAATTTGATGTATTTTGCGCTGAAATGTTGTACTTTCGCACACTATCCAAAAGGTGTAGCCAGTACTGGTCAGACAGATCTCTAATGCCACATACAGTGAAAACACATTACTGAAGAAGTCAGATGCTGCAGCCTGATAGCTAAGTCGAAAATACTGTGATGATCAGTGGGGAACTCTGAAGTCGACTAGCACCACAAACCATCAAACACATTTGGATATACATATGTACCTGGCGGATCAGTTGTTTCTGAAATACTGGAATAGACGTACAGGTCTGGTAATTGCAAATGGCAGTATACATCTCTCGAAAAGTTCACAAATAAAATACTAGACAGTTTAAAGGGCGTATATTTTAGATTTACAATATTTGTAATCACTTACAGATTTTCGCACGCAGTGAACATTAGTACACGCGAAGACAATCCATTATTAGCAATAACGGAGCGAATTATTTCCAAAGTGGAATGTTTGGGCTTTTGTGTTTTAATTAAAGCCTGCCTACACAGTCCTCTGCGGTAAGTGAAGCCTGGGATCCTGAGTGTAGCACCACTTGAACCACATGCAATACGTCTATACAATAATGTATTGTAACAACTGCTGTTTTAAGACAATGGTTTCTGAAGCTTCGGTAGACAAGGTAAGTGAGACGACTGGTACAGTGTCCTCATTAGAGTTGGGAGAACTGAACGAGGACGTACCATGTTCCAATTGCGTGTTTCTTCTGGAACCTCTATCTGTTTGGTGCATAGGAAAACCTGTGTAGAGAAGATAATATATTTTGCTACAACGCGTTCTGTCTTTCAATTCCTTACCTTACGACATTTGTTGATGCAGACCTATCTAGTTTGTGCGGTCTCCTTTCTACATCATGGCTAGTTGATGTGTTCATGTCTTCTGAAATAGTCTATGTGGGAACTCCTATAACTCTCTATCATTGGACCCTAGACTCCAGTGCTGATGCTGACTCTGATGCTTGGAACGGAAAGTCATTGGTGGCCTTCCTGTAAATCTGGCAATTCCTGTAGATAGCATTTAACAGCCCGGTAGAACCTGGGCTACTGTCAGTAGCCTGTTTATACGGCATTTTACTAGATATAAACACATCTAATGGTGACACTGGTATATTTTTGCGATAGATTTTTTTAATGTCCATTTTGCATTCTGGAGGATAAGGTTTTTATTACCGGTCCGACGATCCTGACTTAGACTTCAGTGGTTTATCTAAATCACCCCAGGTGAATGTTGGGAAGGTTATTAATTAGAGGTCACCGCATATTATTTCAGCGTTCCTGATTATCTAAGTTCACACAGGCTCTCCAGCACTTCCGTCCTACACACGTATCACCGCCACTCGTTGCATTACTCCCGCGTCACTCCTCGTCGTACGTCTTCTCCTTTACGACATCAGCTCCTTGCCTCATCCTTACCTCTACACTCTCGATGAGAATTATTGAATACTCACTTGAACAGACCTTGTCGGGTTGAACGGCGAGTTAGACGACGCACGAGACAATTTGGACACGTCAATTATCAGCAACTAAGAAAAAAATTGACATTATTTATGTGTCTGTAGGCCTATATTCTCCGCAACTACGTTTTGAACATTCCACGTCAAGTGAAACTCTTACGTATCTTGTAATCTAGTAATCCACTTGAGTTAATTTGCAATGTTACGTCACGAGCATTGTAAACATCAAGTTTCCTCGTCATATACTTACGAACTAAACAGAGACACAGGTACGAGCAGTCCAACTAACCTCGTGCTACACAAGTGTGAGTGCTCCATACTCACCTCATGTCACCCTTCACCAGCGCTAAAGTCCTCGATGTTGAGCGTTGACCAATATCTCTATCACTTATTCTATAACACTTTTTAGAACACGTTCAATTGTACACTGTAGGTAGCAAATTTGTAACTGGGCTTGACATTAGCATATTCACAAACTCAATTATGTCCCAAGCCTTCGTAGTACAGTCGGTTAGGTGCCGGTCCCTGGTGCGGGAGGTCTGGGTTCGAATCCTGGTTCGGACATGAATATTGTGTTGTCCGTTCACCTCAGCTCACCTTCAACGGCTCTCAAGACCTCGCTGTTAAGGTTCCTATCCAACTGCGCTTGAGTTACAAGTAATCATATTTGGAAGAAATATCTCAACGCGCATTACGTTTATACAACTACGAAAAGGAAACTCATTTCAAACAAGGTTTCTATCAGTTTAAAAATTAGGATTGCTTATTAAGAACATAATTTTCAAGACCCTCGAAATGGCTTTAAAAAAATTTAAAAAAAATTAAAAAAAATTAACTGCCGTATCTAGGAAAATTCCAACCGTATTCGAAAAATACAATAACAGAAAATAATTTGCTCAAGACTCGGGCAGATACGTTTCTGTACGCTGCCTGTAGCCGCGATTCGTACATACGAGGCGTGGCCAGTGTGAGAGTAGTTGAAAAGACTCTTTCTAGATTTAATTATCATAGCTTTCTGACATGATTGAAATCACTCGCAGGTGACACCGGCCCGCGACAGCACCTCTGCCCTCTTCCAGGGCTCGCGGCGAAGTGTCCCAAAAACTTCCAAAATTCCTGTTCTCGCGGCTTTACCGCGCTAAAAAGTCGTTGACCAATCAGCCCAATAGCTTCCAATCGCTAGGCCACGCCCCACGGTTAACGATATCTCGGCTGCAGATCACGTCACAGTTTATTTTCAAGATTTTCTTTATTTGCTTAGTTAACAAATTAAATTAACACAATTCACTTTGATCACATTTGATAATATATATGGAATTACCGTCACTTATATCTAATGGCATATCTTATTATAACTTAATAATATATAGGGCACAGCCCTGATTGGCTGTTTGTTGGTAGGGGCGGTCCTGTGTTCCCTTCGCCCAGCCCTCGTTGGAAGGGAGAGGACGTTGTGAGGGGGGTGGGGTCGTTGTAGCGGCCCGCAGTGCAACGACAATGGTGTGGCGGCGAGACTTCCCATTCTCTCAGAGACATAAGCCGCCCTCTACCCCAGTGTATGACTTACAAATACTATTATCCGAACCAATTACAAGAGAACTATTATATTATATATAAAATACATATGTTTAATTAGAGGTGCCAATGAGGCCAGTTACATAGATAAGTTGTTTCATACAGTGTAAAATATGGTAATATACATTCCTCAGTCACATCATGACGGCGCGTAATGCTCGTCCTCTGCAATGACTAACGACAACATTCAAGACGAGAACTGATCTCAGTTATCTAAACGTCATATCTGTTGTCTGAAGAAGCTTGCTACTTTTCGTCTGTTTCCTCTGCTATGTCGTCTGTATTCACATACATTCAGATGGCATGTAGTTGTTGTCTATTTTTGGCCAGTTTTCTTACATCTTATTTTGTTGTGTTATTGTTATTTTTTTCGGTCGTCTTATCAGATATGACTATTTCTGGTATAGAATTTAATTGTTTTTTTTTTTTTTTTTAATTTTTATGTGTCTCCTCTCTGGCCTACAACTAAACTCCTTTCCGGAATTGAGAGGGTTAAAATGAAAGTGAAGTAAATCACGATTGCTTAGTTTCGCAAAATAAAGTATTTTGCGTTAGGACTCCAAAATAACTAAAATGATTTTCTAGCCATCTTATTAACATATAAACGAAGGCAGCCCTGACTTTCCTCACTTTATATTTAAACTTGAGACATGAATATATAAGCCAATATGCTATAACCTCAATGTATTCAAACTAGTGACTTCCTTCACTTTCATTCTAACCACCTATTACATATACAGGATGTGGTCCATTAACAAACACATAATGAGCACACCACACGAAACATGAGATAAACTGGAACCGAAATTGTAAGTGACAAAATGTTGTACGACGACATTTTACAAGTACAATGTGGCAACACTGGACAGAAAAATCTCCTCTTGCGCCAGGTATTATTTTATGTATGTTTACGTCAAGTAAAGGTAGATTCGTGTCTGTACTGCTCGGTATTTTAACCTGCACACATAATATGCAGATCAGAATAGTAGTAGTAAGATATGTAAGATATCTGTGGAGCGCAAGAGTGAACTAACTACAGTGCCATGTTGCCACGTTGTGCACGTGAAATGTCATCTTACAACATTTTGCAACGAACATTTTCGTCTCTAATTTAGTCCAGGATTAGCACGGTGGGCTTATTACGTGGCAATTTCTGGATATAATGTATACGATATGTTGGTTGGCAACAGCTACTTGCTTCACAGTTTTGTTTTTTTTATGAGGTTTGCTACAACTCGACAACGTCCTTTCGCAATGGCATATGTCATAAGAATTATTCATTTCAGTGACTTATATTATTTTCAAGTAAAATATTGTTAAGTACAGATGAATTGTTACATTTGTCTTAAGCTATAGCTTGAATTCAATATTCGAAAAAGTACAAATTGAAGAGTTTCCCAACATGAGAACCGAAGCACAAGGACGTTTATTATACTGAACAGTAAGGCAAGCATAATCTCTACCACATTCATTGATGCACGTTTTATGTCTAAATATAACATCTTCATAAGAAAGGGTGCACGAAGTGACAAAGACGAACCAAACAAATAATATTTACAAGTGGTGTGAGTAAAAACGTTGGTGCCTTACGACTTACAATTAACTTACGAATACGACGTGAATGGAAGAGTATAGAACAATAAATCACCTTGCTTACGTAATGCAATCTCATTATGGATCATGCAAAACTACCTAGATAAAAATGTACCGTAATAAACCAGTCTAAAAATAAATGTTGAAATGCTAAAGTATTGGTATTGAATTACAAATGGGATGTACAGGAACGTTGGAGAGGAAATGTGAAGAGATCTTAAAAGTAATTAGGTCGTTCTTAACATTATGAATAGAAGGATTTTTGTAATATTCGCCAAGTCTATTTCTGAAAAGCCGAACGAGAACTGAAGTGGAAAACGAACAAGAGTAGACAATGAGATATTAATTTAACAGGAAAAAGAATTGTGCCGAAGAAAAAGTAATTTTGTGCAGCATCCAGTGATGTGGAGAAACCTTTTGATAAATTACAATTGGAGAAGATGACGTCCGCTCAAAGGTAAAGGGCCCAGGTTTGAAAGGAAAGAGAGCTTATTAAAACTGCTCATTTACAGTGTTCGGCAGGACAAGTAATTGACGGAAGATCAGAATATTTCCCGGGAGTCAGACAAGAATGATTCCTGTCTGCAGTCATATTACACACCCACGTTGCAGAAATACGTAAAAGCTTAATCGTAACACGAAAAATTAGTTTTGGGGAAGAGTAAATTCTGGGTTTCTTGCGTCATACTTTCAGTAGCATAACAACATAAGACTTAAAATACGTTAGATGAACTTATCGAAGTTTGTGAGTAATGTGACACAGAATACAGCAAAAATAGTATTATTATCTTGCAATATAATTTACAGAAAATAAATAAATTACAATTTAAGCGAAACTTTTCTTAAAATCATGTTTTGATTTATAAATAAATAAATATATATATATATATATATATATATATATATATATATATATATATATATATATATATGCAATGTTAATAATAAAAAAATTAAGTTAAACATAAAATAGAGAATGTGGTTGCTGTTATTTTAAGTTCAAATGTATTAATTTTTACTGTTTTGATATGCGTAATCATAATTTGAGGTAAACTAACTATTTACTGATTTCAAACTCACGTCTGTAAATATAGGCAACAATCATCTCACTTACGTTTAAAAAATTTTGTGATGAAATTGTTTACGTACTACTGGCTCAGAATTAGTTGCAAGTAAGCAAGCATTAAATCATTAAATCTCCGGAACTACTAGTTTGCTAGCACTAGTTTATTTAGGAAACGTGATATTTAACTGAATGCTAAAGACGTGTCTTGAAATTTACTGTAAGAACAAACGTTTTACAGTTTTAGAAATCAAGTGAAAATAATGCTTCTCTGTTTCAGTTTTGCTAATCAGGTTCGTACTTTTTTACGTATAGCAGTCTGACTATATGTTTGTTAGCCATTTAGAGGGGCCCAATAAACATGTCATTAAAAGGCAAGCTGTAATTATCAAACACGTAAGCTTAGTTTGAAGTATTTCTGTATACAGGTTGTCCAGACACGGTGTCGTCCCATATACAGCACACAATATTTCAGTTACATTTAATAAATGTTACACTGAAACATCTGTAACATCTCAGTAACATAACGAAACATTTAAGAGATGTTTCAGAAACATCTCAGCAATGTAGACATGTCCTCTCTCAGACACATTACATGATTACAGAGTAATGTTTCAGAAATATTGCGGTATAATGTCTCAGAAATATTGCAATGTAACGCAAAATCACTTTGCAGAGAAAAACAAATCCATAAATATACATTTAGTATTTTGAGAATAATATTATTTTCTGTTAAGTATATACTCGACAGTAGTGTTTTGACACTTTCATAATCTTAAAAATATCCACCTTAACTTGGTTGGGATTCGATCCTACGACCCTTCAACACGAGTGGTATGAGCCGAACCGTTCTACTACTACGACTTCTGATGTGTTGAAGCAGTTAATTGAATGAGAGTTTGATAGAAATACTCATAAGCATTATAAATAATATTATCAAGATTAATATGCAACATTTTCAATAATATTTCCGGCTCCAACAACTAGAGGTACGGTATTAGTTGATAGTGATATGTATGAATATCCATGGGCTGTTTGTTATGCATGGATAACAATTTGAATTGCTATTATTAACAACTAAATTGCGTTTAAGTTAAAGGTTTTTTTTAGTTGAAATAGCAGGGCAATAAGGAGTGTTAAATACTATCAATAATAAATAAATATACATATTTGTTTGGAACAAATATGTACTAAAAACCCTCCTATTGTACAAACAGCATGGCTACTCGGCGATAATGGCGGCGAATGTCTCGATTAAACGTTTTCGAGACCTATTTAAAACAATCTTATTTAAATACTTCAACGCAATATTTCTGTAATATTTCTGGAATGTGTAGTGTGAAATACAAGCCCTCGTTCAGTTGGAAGTTTAGGTGAAACATTACTGAGACCTATCTGAAACATGAAATACCTACGTAATATTACATCAGAATGCTTCAGAAATATAAGTGAAATGTTCAAATGAAATGTTATCTAAACGAGACCATGTAAATGTTTCTGAAACATAACTGGAACATTGTGTGCTGTATGGGGTATAACAAGAACAGCACGCGAAAATTGGGCTAAATTGCAGACAAAAATATACGTGGAGAAATAAGTCACGATAACATTTTACGTGGTCAGTGTGGCAACATAGCAAGGCGTAAGTTCCCTCTTGCGCTCCATAGACATGTTACTAACACTGTTCTTGTCATAATATTATGGGCGCAGGTTCCAATCCGAGTGGTTCAAAATAATACTAGTTTACTCGACGTAACGTACATCAAATAATACTTGGACGTAGCGCAAGAGGATACTTTCTTCGTGCAGCGTTGCCACATTGTGCGCGAAAAGTTGTCGTACAACATTTTACTACAAACATTTTATTCTGCAATACAGACCAGAATCTGAGTGGCGTGTTTACTGCGCGGTCTTTTCTGGACAGCCTGCAGGTTAAACCTTAAAACTTCGGACTTCAGTCACAGAAATACGTTAAACATTTTAATTGTGATGTTATATGTTACACACTGGCCACTTATTGCAGATTATCCACATGCTCACTCTCTGTTGGTAACCCAGAGTACTCTGTATACAGATCCTTCCCAACTTTGTGAAGACCGCAACGTGGTTTATCACAATATTAATAGGGCGTGGTAGATAAGTAAAAGCTGAATTCTTCAAATGAGATCTACACTTTTTTGAAAGTCTATATTTAAAAAAACTGCAAAACATCAATCTTTGATAATAATATTTTCCAACTTTATGGTCGAACATTAATCCAGAATATTGCATTTGTTAAGCGTATTGTCTTGCGCCGCAGTTAAATGTACGATATTTCGGCGTCAGAGATTCTTCTTCAGATATACGTTAATTGAGAAGCGTTTTTACTCAGAAAGTTGGCAAAAACTATTGTCTTGGATTGCTGTTTTTTTTTTTGCAAATTGGCTTCGAGAAACCTACACTTATGAACTGTCGCTTTAGCGCTGCATATATACCATGCACTCTTAAGGCCTTGTTACGGAGTTCTGCAGTGATTTCGAAAATATTTTTCTATTGCTACCTAATACTCATATCAAAATTTCGCTGCACATTTTTGACACTTATATGTTATAATTTGCAGCTGAATTTTTTTGTAGAATTATACTGAACGGTTTTTTAGATTTCATTGCCCAAATACCACGTTTTTCGTCGTGAAAATAAGCAAAAATTAAGGGAATTATTTTTTTGCTAGTGAATGGTACATTACTTTAAAAAACGCATCCACAGTATTGTGCATCGGGTGATTGCACATTGACTCAATTTTTTTCAAAACTTTTGGTTAAAAAATATTAGAGTTATTGGCACCAGTCTGAAAAAAAATTCGGGAACAAACCCTTAAGAGTGCGTGGCAGATGAATAAACGCTGAAAACATCAATAAATTTCTTTCTACGCTCTTTTCGAAGCCAATATGGATAAAATACTCAATGACAATCCTAGATAATGGTATTTTCCAACTATGTGAGTAAATATTTATCTAAAATTACAAATTCGTCACACGTGATCTCTTGCGCCGCAGTTAAGTGTAAGAGGTTCCGGTGTCAGAGATTGTGCCGCAGAAGTTCATAACACTGAGAACAATTTTGTTTGAAACGTTGGCTAGAACTATTGTGTAAGATAGCTATTGATTAAATTTCGCAAATTGGCTTCAAGAAACCTAAAGTTATAGCTTTTAGCGTTGAATTATGTACCACGCCCTCTTAAGATGTATTACGAGACATGGTCAGTTTCCCTTATACATATATTGGTGATAAGTTGAACAGTTTGCTGCCACTGTTCATGGGTCAGGACTTGTCGAAAACAAACTGCACGACTCACGCAGTCCTCATCGCAGACGTCCTTGCTACTACCGGACACAGGACACACGTCGTGCAGACCGCACCTTCTTCCGTTCATGGACGTCGAGTTTGTCTGGATTCTCGCTTCCACTTCCTGTTTCGCGGGATGCACAGCAAATACGATTAATCATATTTCAACTCTTTCCAACTGCGAAAATAATTGAACAAGCGGTATTGGGTAGTTGATATTGACCTGTGTGAACGTATTCTGTGTGTGCAAGGTCTTGAAGTGTTGGGACGATAAGGACGACAAAGTGCACGCATCGGACTCACCGTGGACTCTAAAGCCGGACTTATAATATCCGTCTCGCCCGTCAGTCGACCGTCCGTCCGTTAGTCACGTGACCTTCAACCTATCAGAAGGTCCCAATATTTCCATCCGTCCGTCAAAAGCTTGGCAAACTGTAACTTTTGACGGGTGACGGATGAAAACACAGCCTTCTAAAGAGGGCCGCGATTGTTCCAACCGTTTCATATAAATAAGAAGGCTGTGAGGTTAGTTTTATTTCATATTTTTCCTTGCTTAGTACTGCAAATTCATTACCTTAAAATACGATTGAGATAATTTTGGAATACGGAAAACATTAAAATATTAAGATAAATTTTTTATTTACATAATAATTACACAAATTAAAAAGTAAATAGTTTTATTAGGAAATATAGTACTCGCAAAATTTGCACGTATTAGCAGCCATAGACTAAAACATAAATCCGTAAAAACAAGTAAATTGTTGAGGGGAATTGATTTACGTCCCACATGGTTTTCTCTCTGTACATTTGTAACATAGCATGTGGAAGGAATAACAACGGACGGATGACGGATTGTTGTAAATCGCTAGCTATGTAAACGAACCCTCAACGTGCGGACGGGCGGACAACTGACGGAAGCGACGGATTATTGTTAAGTCCGCCTTAAGGACGCGATCTACCGCCATTTCATCATCATTAATTTATTTTTTATATGTACCACATATTTTTTTTCTTACTTAAGACACAAAATGTGACTAAATTTGGCTGTTATGAATTTTTTTATCTCTCATAGTTTTCGCGTAATGGCTTGTTAAAGTCATATTTTGCATGTTTCCGTTTTAACGACTACACTAAAACCAACTGATATACCAAACTCAAAAAAATCTTAGTGGATAAAGACATTGCAGGCTACAAAGTTGGAATAAAATTTATTTGAATTAAAAAAAATGCTAAAACTAAAAATAAACATTTTAAAAATTCAATATGTTTTTTTAAAAAATACAAACAATTTTTATTCATTAGTTTTATGAGCATGTCATTATAGCCTGCAATGTCTTTATCCACTGTGATTTTTTCGAGTTTTGTACATAAGTTGGTTTTAGTGTAGTCGTTAAAATGGAAACATGCAAAATATGACTTTAACAAGCCATTTCGCGAAAACTATGAGAGATAAGAAAATGTCATAAAAACCTAATTTTGTCACATTTTGTGTCTAAAATAAGAACAAAAAATATATGGTACAAATAAATAATAAAATGGCAATGAAAATTGCGGTAGACCGCGACCTTAAGGCCCGATTGCACAGTCATAATGAGAAAAATCGAAGACCTCTCTGAGTGAGCTGTGAGACATTGTCATTGCAGAGACGAAAAGTGAGTGAAATCTAAGGAAAATATAACAATCATGGCGGCCGTAAATTGAGGTCAGAATGCCACATGGGGGAGAGTAATATTCTTATTTTAAAATTATTGGTAATATTCAAGAGGAGGAACAATACCATGGTATGAAACACTGCACTGGCATCTACAACACAATTTATATTCGTTGTACATTTTTACACGAAAGCGATTTCGTGTTCCTTTACTGTCACTTTTGTTATCAAACAATTTGGTTACGATACCATTTTATAAACAAAATGGTTGCCATTAAACAGAATCAACAAGGTATTTTTTAACATTTTTATTTTGCATTTTTTCATCTTCACAGTATGCGAAACACTAAATATAAATTAACAAATCACCGTCATACAAGTTTTGTGCATAGTAAATGGGAAATAATATACATTTTAGCTACATTCGCATGTCGATGCACGAAGAGGAATTATTTTTCTCGCGAACATTGTGGTAACACTTCACCTCAACTGAGATATCTCAATTTCCTGACTCTGCAATGCAAACGAAAAATTCTTAGTTTTCACTCAAGTCCTCCTTAGTTTCACCTTTACCTCAAGGTGTTTCTTATTTGGCTTTGAAAACCGTTCTAAGCTCAAGTCACTGGGCTGGAGTGCTTTCTTGTCGCCGACACTAACCGCTATAAGACATTCATTTGTTACCCAATTATTATATGACGTATTATTTAACATAAAAACGTATTGTACACGCCTATTCTCTTTAAAAGATTATGCCGAAACTATGCCCATTGCTCGGTGACCTGAGTAAGCAGACCCCTTAAGGTAATATTTGCTTACTGTAAATTGTATTTTTTCAGCATGAACCCCAGTTTTTATCATACGCAAGTATAAGAACACTGTAAAACGCATACCTTAACGTGTCGCTATGCAACATTTATGTTTAAAATATTCGTTTATTGTGAGAATAATTTAATCAGAAGCAAAGTGTACAAGCAGAGCACTATTTGACGTAAACCTAAAGTAACAATTTTCATGTCGCAATTCTGGAGATGTTTCGGCACTTACAGGCACAATCAGGTAAAATATGTAAGTACGACGCTGAAACGTGCGTCAAGCACACAACTACACTGCAACAATTATTTGTAAATTTATTATACCGATGTATATGAGTGTTAGACCCGGATTCACCAACCTCTGTTAATGCATGTAACATTTATTAAAGATGGTTAAAATAAGGTTCTACACGTTTAATCTACTTTAACAAACGCTAAATGATTAACAGTGGTTGGTAAAACCGACCCTTAATAAGGTAGGCGTGGAAACATTTTGATTTATCAATGGTAGCGTTCCTATGCATTTGTAGGAAACTGTCAAACATAGCTTAAACTGATGTTACCAGATGTGTACAGTAACAATGTCTAAGGCCTAGTACATATGGTTACCTTTCTTGAACAAGAAGGCGAACAACTTAAGGGGGAGTGTTACACAATTTTCTTGAATTTTCAGTTTTTGAGCCATAACATTTATTCAAATTGTATTTTCAAAATATTCTCTTCGACAAAGCATAGGATATATACTTGGCAAACTAATTGACTTAAATAATAATAGAACATTTCATTAATTTGTCATGCAGAATTATTTCAAAAGAGAGGTTGCAATGATTCTGCTTGATAAATAAAGGAAAGATTACATTATTATTTATGTCAAGTAGTTTGCCAAGAATATATCGTAAGCTTTGTCGAAGAGAAAAGTTTCATAATACAATTTCAATAAATACTATGGCTCAAAAACTGAAAATACAGGAAACTTGTCTAACACTATCCCTTAATGTGAACAAGAAGATACACGTACCGTACATACAGTAATACTTGCATCCTTGCTTGAATGTTCCTATATGCCAAAAATGAGTTTTATTTGGGGGGTGGGGGGGTTGTAACTATACAAGGTATCGGTTTGTTTTCTACTTTCAAATGAGCAATATCAGGATAAGTTAACGTATGTAAATGTACAGAATAAAACGTAAACAAACCGACATGCACAAGAAGGTGCGTGAAAATTAAATCCACCTCTTAATGCTTCTTGCTCGAATGCAAGATCTTACTTGCAGCTACTTGCATATAGTCGGCTAGTCGCACGATACAAGTCACATTGAACAAGACAATGAGCACCTTCTTGTTCAAAACCGATAACAGTTTGTACTACGCTTAACAGTTGATATATTTATAAGCTCAAGAATGGCAATGGTCCCATGTTGTGCATGGATGAAAAACTTCCTATACTGTCTGGAAGTGTTTTACATTGTACCGCTCGAGCAATGCGCTAAACTATACCTATATTGATTGCTTTTAGAGGCGACAGTATATGACTATACATAGTGCCAAAAATATGTAGCAAAATTTAATGTGCATCACGTCTGTGTTTCGATTACAGCCTGTTAATTAATTTTCATTCATGCAGTTTGAAAAGGCAGTTGTTAGCCATGTTGAAGGGCTTATAAA
The DNA here is from genome assembly GCA_003012365.1 of Medauroidea extradentata. Classification (NCBI taxonomy): domain Eukaryota; kingdom Metazoa; phylum Arthropoda; class Insecta; order Phasmatodea; family Phasmatidae; genus Medauroidea; species Medauroidea extradentata. The sequence goes on from PNEQ01071617.1 coordinate 16,375, forward strand.
TAGTGTTTTTATTGAGCGCGCGTCTTAACAATGAGGTTCCGACCATGTCTGAAGTTTGTTTTATTTTCGTACGTTGGCACAATGGGCACGCGTTGAATAGTTTCATAGAAAAAACCTGTTTACGAACACACTGCAACGCATTTGAAGCTTAGAGTAGGCGGGGTCCTTAATCGCTAGGCTCCACGTATTTTTTTAATTCATTGCTCTGCTGATAGAAAATATTTTTATTGCTAATAATGAAGGCTGATTCTTTGATTCTTCTTTTAATTCTATCGGTTTCCTGTATGAGTAGTGTTGAGTCTTCTCAAATAATTCTGTGGATGTTTTCCCAATTCCCATGCATGTTCAGCCAGTCTAGATTTTTAGGTTTCGTATTTCTTGCCATTGTTGTGTGTTCTTTGATTCGGGTTGTTAGAGCTGTGCCAGTTTGTACATGTGGCCACATTCGCAGGGTATCTGATGTACACAGTTGTGGGTTTGTAATATTCCTGAGACTGGTTTCAACCTCTTAATAGTGGATTCTGATAGAAATGCAGTTTGAAGTCCATGTTTGTTTCTCAGACGTCTTATTATTTTTCGGAAAGGCCTCAAACATTTTTCTTGTTTGTTTTCCCTTGTTTTATGTGATCCGATTACATTTATGGAACTTTGTGTTTTTTATGTACCCATTTGACAAGAGCATTCTCTGCTTATTTAAGCTTTTCTATTTCCTTAAGTTTCTCTGACATACATCTGCATTGCTATAGAATGTGTCCAACAAACTACAAAACACACACACATATACGTATATATATGGTGACTAATACTGACATCGTCTTTGCTCCTTACTAAACCAAACATACGTGCGCTTTTCAAACATGCCTCTAACTGTGCAAAGTACATTTTCCTGTGACGGGTAAATTATATATATATATATATATGTGTGTGTGTATGTGTGTGTGTGTGTGTGCATTCGTGTGTGTGCATGCGTGCGTGTGTGTATTAGCATAAACTAATGAAGAACGATTTCGTACGACGTGATCCGCGCTGTTGGTGTAACGTATGTTTTGGCATCTTCTGTCTTATAAACGTGTTGGTCATTATTTGTCCTTAAAGTTTGTAGTCAGGATCGTGTTTTGAAAATAGAAGAAGTCCTGTTGCCTCTTTATGGAAGCACTTTTATTTCCTGAATATGTAGAAGTTGACCTCAAGTAGCCGTCGACGATGGTCCAGAGAAAATCACATACAAAATAAAAGAAGTATAATTGTCGTTTGAATAATGATCTGATAATACAATTTACCGTGATTGCAAGCTGTTCCGTGCCAACAAACGTGACTAGCGCGGGTCCCTTCCTCCTTATAAATAAACCAGGGGAAAAAAAGTGGGGGAGCAATTAATGTGAAAAGTTGGCACGACACTGAAGGTTGTTATATTAGCAAACTCTTAGTTCGAGAAAGAATATTTGTACGTGTGTTGTAGCAGAGATTATTGAAAGCATGTTGGCAACCCTGGTGGCCAGTACGCATCGAGATGTTTCAACAGTCAGATACGTCCAGATGAGCTGACTCAACGTAGCAACGAACAGCTAGTGGCAGACAGCTGAGTGTGGAGTGGATGGCTCGTGGTAAAAAACTGTATGCACACGTGGCCTTGAAGCTGACTCAGGGAGGCGAGCAGATAACCACGAGGCATAGTGCGGGCGGCTTGACTCATCGTCTCGTGAGTTTATCAGCGTCTTATCTGCTCTATGCGCAACACTCGTGACAGAGGGTCCGCCGATAGGACGCTGTAATGTATGCTCACAATCATACACTGCTTGAAAGTCGTTGTTCGTACTATCAGGTAGATTTTTTGTCCATGGTGGGATTTTATGAAGATTACTCTGCGCCGGAAAATTCGTAATTTTATAACTGTACCGAACACCGCTGAAATTGTACACATTACATTAATAGTAATAATCCACACGTAAGATATGTTACGGCCCCATAGTTTTCGTACAAGCGCATGTTAAGGTGCCTCCCTGCCTGTGCTTCAAATGCATTGCTGCGGGTTACGGCTATTCTTTTTTTTTACGAGACTATATAGAGCCCATTATTTTTGCATATCTACAAAAAGTACACACACATCAAACTATGTCGCTTTAGTTTTTAATATTCGGCACTTGTATTAGAAACGTTTTTTTTCGGGCCCGTCAAAATGGCCAAAAATCGGTTTTCCAGACTACCGTACCTGGAAAATAACAACCGGATTCGAAAACCACAACAATAGAAACAAGCGTTAGACTTTGAACTACGCCGCCCATAAATAAAATATTGTGGTCACAGCTTAAAGTCCCATAGGAAAAAAGGATAATAGTAAAGCCCTGCACGGCAGCTGAGTGGCTTGCACTGAGAGGCGATAATGTATTACACACGTGTGTCAGCGGCGCCTTTACCGCTCCTGCCTCATATACAAAAACCCATTTTTTTGTAGAGAGGCTCTTTAAAGTAGCGATTTGACTGTTTTCACTACTTACCCAAAGTAAAAACTATTCAAACGATCCGAATGAAATCATTTTGAGTGGAAACAAATTTGTTATGCTACATAATGACATCTTTGTTATTTCATGTAATAACTGTTTGTAATAAATCAAATTCTTGAATAAACCTAAATTTTTGGGCATCTGTGAGTGCGATTTTTTAATTTGAAATATCAAAGGTGTCATTCTGTTGATCAACACATTTACTCTTACTCAAAATTATTTCATTCGTATAGTTTTAATAGTTTTTTTTTTTTACTTTAGGTAAGTAGTAAAAACAGTCAAATCGCTACTTAACATGCGCTTGTATGAAAACTATGGAACCGGAAAATAACTAATTTGTGGGAAATAACTAATGTGTAAGAATTGGATAGTGCCGGGTACAGTTACACAATGACGAGTAATTCGGCGCAGAACACTCTTAGGAGGCAGGAGCGGTAAGGTTGCCGCTGACCGGCGTATGTAATGCATTATCGCCTCTCCGCTCAAGCCACTCAGCTGGCGTGCTGTACTTTACAATTATTATTTTTCCTATGGGACTTTAAGCGGTGACCACATTTTTTTTGCGGCCGGAATAGTTCAACGACTAACACTTGTTTCTATTATTGCGTTTTTCGAATCAGGTCGTTATTTTTCCAGATACAGCAGTCTGGAAAAGCCAATTTTTAGCCATTTTGAGGGGCCTGAAAATAACGTTTCTAATAAACATGTTGCATTTTTAAAACTTTAGGCTAAATAAATTATAATTTGAAGTGTGTGTTCTTTTTGTAGATATAGAAATAAAAATGCGCGTCAAATATTTTCGTGATAAAAAAATAGTCGTAACTCGCCGCAACGCATTTGAATGGCAGGTATACAGGCCCCTTAAGGGCGCTATGCAGCAGGAGAGAAATAGACGACTGCAGTGTCTTATGACTAGTAATTTTGTAAGTGAACCTGCGCACATAAAAATTTCAGTTTTTTTCCTGGAAGAGTTAAAGGATGTATCATTGATTGTAACATTTGAAAAATTGAATATGATGTTTGAATACATGCTAAAAAAATGCTTGAATCTATGATTTTTGCAGTTAATTATCTCTCAACACATAACTGTAACTGCAAAAAGAAAATGTTCCCAGCGTAGATCTCACTGTTCTGGACAAAATGATACCAAAATATAATATGGTCACAACTGAAAATCGTTAGTTATTTCGCTAGTAAGAAGCTAGATTTTGCGTATTTCGGGCACCGTCACT
>PNEQ01071618.1:0-29764 GCA_003012365.1 Medauroidea extradentata
AACCGTCGTTTGTCCTAAAGTCATTTGTCCTAAAGTCATTTGTCCTAAACTCATATGTCCTAAAGTCATTTATCCTAAACTCATTTGTCCTAAAGTCGTTTATCCTAAAATTAGGATAAATGATTTTAGGACAAACGACGTGAATTTCTCGGTTTTGCTTTTTAGGACAAACGATTTTAGGACAAACGACGTGTACTCGAAGAGTTACCGCTACTAAATTAAGAGCCACAATAACTCCCCGAAAGTCACGTTTATTTTAAACCAGATATATAACAAATATGGAAATATAAATCTGTCATTTGATGTGCCTTCCTTATAAAAAAACAAAACAAACAAGAACATTCTTACTTCTTAGTTCCAGAGTGTGCGTCCGTACTCTCCTAAGATAACAGTTCACGATCACTCTTTACCATAGATGGGGATCCCCTCAATGCACTTGTTGACTTTTTTCTTCCGCCCAGGCCGCTGCTCCATGTACCTGCAGAACCAGTTAGTGATTAGTTCAATAGGCCTATGCACAATACATTTTAATCTCGCTTCACCCTAGTGCTCGGCTATTGACTATTGGATAAAAAAAATCTTCGTCACAAAGACGATTCCAAAATAACATAGTCTTGTTCAATACGTATATTGTTTACATTTATCAATCAAGCTATAATGTTCCCACTTGACCAGTTTATGTTCCGGCACAGTCACCTAATTAAGTTCGTTAAAGTTCATGTGTGTTTACAGGTATGTTTCTGGTATCCCCTTACACTAATGACTGCCAACATTTGATAGTTTGTCCCACTCAAAACATTCATATATAGTCACTACATTCTTACTGCGAGATTAACTTCCCAAACTTGCATTTCAATCTTACGTTTCATAACGCAACCAGCTCCCAATAACTATCGCAATAGTTCATACATACAATTTATTGTAGTTGCTGGCGATCGAAGTCCTTTGATGCGCCCTCGGAGTACGATGGCGTTCCAGCTCCATAGTCCCAGTTAAAAACATCGTTATTGTGCTTCACGCACAATTGTTGCACCGGTATCGCTGCTTCATACTTCCACGATGACCAGGTTTTAATCCACGATGTTCGTCGGGAAGCGCGGATTACTGGGACGAGGTCTCAATCGTACCCTCCTTCTTCGAAGTCTATACAGCAAGTCTCACTTTTCTGCTCTCTGCTAACCAGCTCGCGTCGAGACTTCAGGGGATGACGTCAAAGTCACAGCGCTCCTATTGGCCAGCTCCGAAAATGCAACAGAAACAATTCGTCCACAATAGCAATATTCAAGCAGCAAAGCACAGTGAGACAAACCAGTAAATACTCTGAACCCTTTCCAACTGTTAGACAAAGTATTATATATCGTAAGGGATGCACGCCCCTATACTCAGAATTTCAATATTTCGTACGAAGCTTGAGAAAAGTCCGTATATAGTAGCCGAAGTATTGGGAAAAGCTATTTAGTCGGACACTAGCTGAACCCAGCTGACAGCACCATTAATCGCCTTCTTGAGTTTTGCACACAAACAACCTATACTCAGGTATCGCCAACTTGTAGGAGGGAAACACTGCCAACTCATGTCCATTATCAGTCGTAAACAAAATGTATTTTTGATCTGATCATGCCAGACAGTCTTTAACACTATGTCGAACGCTTCCAATGGCAAGAAAAACGTGTATAGACAACTTTAGTCCTCTTCGCACCCTGGATTTACTGTCGCAAAACAAGGTTACAAGTTACTTACTAGGGTATCCAAATACACTTCGAACACAGAAAATTTAGAAGGCACTCCTTGACAAAATACATATATCTTTCCTACATTATTCATAAATATATACTTATATACTTATAAATATACATCAATTTATCAGTGACACTAGAGGTCGCACAAAGGGCTGCTAGGTGGGTCACAAATAAGTGGAGGGCACAGGGAGAGAGAGAGGAGGATTTCAGACCATCAGTAATGGTGAGAGGACTGGGGTGGGGCACACTGTAGGAGAGGAGGAGAGTGGAGCGGCTGGTAAGGATGTTTAAGGGTGTGAGGGGGTGGGTTGGTGGGCACAACTGGGTGACAAGATACAGAGAGGTATATTCAGGGAAGGGGTGATCATGAGTGGAAGATACAGAGGGTGGGGAAGAGGACAGAGAGAGGAAAAAACACTATGATGTGAGAAAGGTGAAGGATTGGAATGAATTTGGCGAGGGATGTGGTTGAGGTGACGGGAGTGAGGGAGTTTAGGAAAAGGTTGATGAGGTCGGAAAATTGAGAAGATGTAGGTTAAGCAAATCCTTGCCACAGGGCTGAGGCCCAATTGCAAGAAGAAAAATTAAATTTAAAAAACATTTAGATAGCTACAGTAAGTTAAAGGTTAAGGTACAATATAGGGTAGCAGGGTGGGTAAATATCAAGTTTAGCTACTCATCGTGTACGGGTTAAACTATTGATTTTAGAATTATAGTTTATTAATGAAACATTTTTCTAGTGATGCTCTAAGTAGTCCTACGTAAAAAAAATTTAGGTTAGTTTACATTAGGTTAGGTTAAGTTAGGTAACCTAACCTGACCTAACCTTACATTAGGTTAGGTAAAGTTAGGTTACCTAACATAATTTAACTTAAACTAACCTAACAAAAAATGTTTTTACGTAGGCCTACTTAGAATGTCAATAGAAACGTTTTTTTATCAGTAAACTATATGTCTAAAATCAGTAGTTTGGCTGATACTTGATGAGTAGCTAAACTTGATATTTACCGGGATGTACAAGTTGGAGTACAGAGAGGGAGGCTGGGGTATGTATGCTGCCTATTAAATAAGGTAAGGTTAGTTTCTTTTACGTGCACATAGGTGCACAAGTTGCACAAACTCTCATATCCGCCCAGCGTTTTACTGCACTGTGTTTCTTTTCACAGGAAGTGATATCATAACAAATTTGCACTGTATTTCTTTATCCTGGTGCAAGTTGCTTTGGGCAGCATTGTGCAGCACAATTTACACCAGCTCTTGAGGAGGTGTAGCTAGTGTAGTGCAAGTCGAAACATAAAAGTTAAATAAATAAACAACAATTTTCGGTTGGTTGTTAGGTTTGTATGATACCATAATGTTTTGGAAAGTTAATTTATCCTCTTATTATTTGAAAGTAAAATACAAGCTGAATCTTTCATAAATTAAAATAAAGCAAATTCCAAATCCTTGAGTGAGATAACCCATTGTACGATCAATAGAATAATAATTTTAAAAAATTAAGTTCCCCATATTTTCTAAATTTGTTGTATTTATTCAATGAAGCACGATACACTCATGTTGCTTGTATTTTTATTTATTTTGGTTATTCGTATCGTTTTTTCAAATGCCTACACGACAAATTGTAGGGGTATAGAACTCGTCACAGTAAGATACAATACATATTTTACAAAATATACAATACAGTACAAGTATACAAGAGTGTGTAAACCTTCTTGTTCACTTTTAGGTGTTCGCTTTCTTGTAACATCCATTTCAAACAATCCCGCAATTGAAGATGCACGGATAGGTTGTTTCATTTGTGTGCCCAGGAATACATCGAAAATTTACTACGGTGTAGCAGCAAAGCACCGCACAAACCGGCGATGTACTACACTACACAAAATTGCACAAGAAATAGGTAAAAGAAACGAACCTATAAAGTGTTGGAGAATAGGGAATAATAGCGAAAATGTTCAGAGCAGAACAGATCGGGTAGGCAGTCTATGTTTAGGTTGGTGAGGGAGTCAAATTTGCTTTAGGAGGAGCAAGTGAGGGTGGTTAGAAGGTCAAGTAGGGAATTGGTAGGTGGTTTGATATGTTCACAACCTTTGTCAGCTGAACAAATCTTATTTTTGTAACGCGTCCAAAACAATGTTGTGTATTGTTTTACTAAGATACTTTTTTACTGTTTCAGGAAAACCACTGTCAGAGTATTTCCCATACCCTTATGGCGTACCATTTGGTTTACAAGACAACAAGTATTATTTCTTCGTAGAGGTATAAGAGGATGGTAACCAGAGACTCGTCAGTTGTGCTACCGCTGTCAACAACTAGTTCTGAACTGCAGCTTCCTGAAGATGGCGTGTCACCAGTTGTCGTGGAATTGTGAGAGTATGTGGTGACAAGGTTGTGTGCAAAGTGCTCAGACTGAATCTGTGAAGTTGTACAAGATTAGTTGAGTGAGTGGAATATTGTTAAGATGGCTGTTTGTACCACGGCATTATAAGTTATCATCGAAGTGCAGTACATGAGTAGGCTTCAGTATGTAGTTTAGCTAACTTTAGTTCCAATGTATTTTTTTAATTTGCATCAAGATACAAGTCAAGTTTTGTGTTAATTGAATGAGTCTTCATTTGGAAGGGTGGATTTTCCCAACTTGTTACATGAATACAAAACCCATAAGTTACTTCTTAGAAAAAATATATAAGTTAACTTACTTGATTTTAACTTCATTACCTAGTAGTAGTTTTCACTAAATAAATAAATATGACATATCTAAAAATTCCTTGTGTTGCTGGTTTTCTAGCTATATTTACATAAGCCACCGTGTTGTATAATAAACATAAAATATTAAGAACTGCTTATCCACTTTGTCACAAATATTCTCAGCAAGTCTATTTATATTCTGATATGGGTGACTGATTTTAATATGTATGCCTGAACTGTACTTTTACAATTGTTTTTCAATAAATGCTTTAAATTTTGTCGCTCTCAATTGTGAAATTAATTTGTTATTTTTTAAGACAAAAACAATAGTAAAAAAACTGGGGTTGAGGAAAGTTTCTAATGTGATTGTTAGGCTACTGATAGCTGCCTCATCACAGGTACGATATGTGCATAGTCAAGAATGCAATACCATAATAATTTAATTTCACATTTGTGTGTCTGAACTTGAGGTGCTTACTGTATCCTTAGGAAATGTGTAACTAGCACACACTTTGTATAGGTGCGCAAAAGTAAATAATTGCAGTATTCCAATAAAAGTAATAATATCAAAAGTCATCATTGCCAAGTGTGTAGTGCAACAGTCAACTGTCAGGCCAAGATTTATGAGGTATATGGTGCACAATTGATGCTTGTGCTACTATGTGAAATAGGTTCTGTTATCCTTCAGTTTGAATTACAATGTAAACTGATTATGGACCATATGCACATGTTAATTAAAATAAATGTAACTCATTTTCAAACCATTCAGTTCAATAATCCTAACATGTGAGTTAATGCCTAAAAATAAAAAAAAAAATACTCTTGAAATCTTTAATTTAATTGATTCATTCAGTGATCCACTGTAATATTCTTCTCATATTAAATGTTGTTTCCTAGTTGACATTCACTGGAACACTTACAGTACCTAGTTTTACTGTTCACATCTTGCGAGTACAGCTGTCTATCTGGTGAGTGTTGGTATGGTAATTTTTTCCATTTGTGGCAGTCACAAAATAGCAGGTAAGTGCAATACTGCTGCAAGGAAAAAATGGAAACTTGAGGTCAATGATTGGCTAATTTTTTTATTGACCAACAGTTTGTTGTAGATTTCAGAGTTTCAACTTTGTACCTTCCATACACTTAGTTGAAAATTTACATAAGATCTTATATTTTTGCAGTTTTGTAGATAATTATAGTGTGTGTGGAGGAAAACTGAGTATTGTAAATAGTCTATTCTTTGGGAGTAGTCGAAGTACTGGATTTGATGGGTTGAGTTAGTAACAGTGTAGCCTAGGTAGCTACGGTTGTGCTGCAAAGTAGGCGCTGAACTGTGAGGTAAAGAAAAAAGTGTGAATAGAAACAACTTCAGAGCAAAATGTTAGGTGTAAACAGTGTTTTATAAATTAAGTTTTTTAGATAGGCAAGTTAAAACCATTCATGAAGATAACTTAAATTGTAGCAAAATTTTATTCGAGAAAAAAGTGTTAGCTAGGAACTTGTTATTAATTTTGTTCCTATTCGCCCAGCCAATGCTGGAACATGGGGCAGCAGAGTGGGAAGAAGAAGCTCAGCAAAATGTTGAATGGTATGTGGGGTACACAGTGACAGGGTAGAGAGGAATAAGGTAACTATACGCTATCTGTAATGATGAAGGAACTGAAATGGAGTACATTGACGGACATACTAATAATTAAAAAAAAAAAACAGTTGAGGATGTAAACAGTTGGCAGGTTTGTTAGAGGATCTGGTTCAGGCAGTTGATGAGGAGAAGCAGGTGTATGCCTGCTTCATAGACTTTGAGAAGGCCTTTGACAAAGTTCCCCATGGAATCCTGTTGAGGAAAGTGTTATTATTGCTGGATGACAAGTGGGTGGTTGACTGGCTTGAGGACTTTCTCAGGGGACCCTCTGCCGTCTACTAGGATTGAAGGTAAAATAAGACTGTTTACAGAGGTGGGCAGTGGAAACAACTTGCAAGATGATATTAATAGGTTGTGGTCTTGGAGAACAGAATGAAGGTTAATGTGTGTAAAACCAAGTTGGTGAGGTTTACTAGGAAGAGAGTGGCGAGTAGAGAGGTGTACAGATGGGATGGGTAGAGGTAACCACAGAATATGAGTACCTAGGGGTTGAGGTACAGGCTGATCTAAGGTGGACAGAGTGGTTAAGAAGGGCTTTAGGACTGCTCAGGAGGGTGTTAAGGGTAGTTAGTAATGAGGTGATGGGAAAGACATATTGCACGATGGTTCGTTCAGTATTGGAATATGCTGTCGCGGAGTGGGATCTGTATGGGGAAGTTACAGGAGCTAGAGAAGGGCAGTGAGGTGAGTGATGAGTAAATGAAAGAGGCAGGGTCAGCCTGGTGAGGAGGAAAGGAACTTTTAGGCCAAGCGTGATGAACGGGGAGGGGGATGGGGCAGTTTGGCCTGCAAACTAAGGGAATATTTAAGTCAGAGTGAAAGTGGGGGAGGCAATGGCCGAAGACGGAGAGGCTACAACAGGAGTTCTGCAGGGAAGTGTGTTGGGGCCTTTATTATTCACTATAATGGTGAATGACATGGGATTCAGGATTGCAGGTAAAATAATACTGTTAGCTATGTATACAGAGGTGGGCAGTGGAATCAACTTACAGGAGGATATTGATATGTTGTGGTCTTAGATGGAGGAAAAACATATTGCACGGTGGTTCGTGCAGTATTTGAATATGCTGCCGGGGAGTAGGAACTGTATGTGGAGGTGCAGGAGCTAGAGAAGGGCATGAGGTAGGTGATGAATAAATGGAAATAGGCAGGATTAGGCTGGTGAGGAGGAAAGGAACTTTATGCCTAGGGTGTTGAAATAATTGGGATGGAAACCATTGAGGGACAGAGAGTGGAAAGGCAGGTTGTATAGGGTGATGAATGGGTGGGGGAATGGGGCAGCTGCAAACTATGGGAACTTTTAAGTGAAAAGGTAGCAAAAGTACATAATTCAGAGGGTGAGAAGGAGAACGGAGAGGGGTAAACTGCCAATGCTGGTGAGGATGGCGAGAGAGTGGAATGCACTGCAGGAAGAGTTGGTGAATGTGAAGGGGGTTGGAAGGTTTAGGAGGGGACTGGAGGATTGGAGCTGTAGGGATGGGTGAGGAGTCTGCTCGCCACCAGGCATTAGCCTGATTGAGAGTGTAAAATTTATTATTATGAATGGAGAGGGATAGACAGGGTTAACTGTTAGCTAATGGGAGAAGGGAAGCAACAGTGAGAAGATTGAAAGGGTGCGGAGGAGAACATAGAGTAGGCTTATAGAGTACAGTATATGGTAGTTTATTAGATCATCAGTTATTTTTTGTGAACATTTTTGTACGAAGATATTGGTTTTTGTTTTTTTTTTTTTGTGGGAGTGGAATGTCTTGTATTGTGAGTTGATGAATAAAAGGGGCTGAAAAGTTTAGAAATAGTATTTTTGAGGGGCAGGTAGGAGTGATCTCACCACAGCTCATTTGTGTTTATTTATTTATTTAATAGAAATTTTAAGAAGGACATGGGAAGTGACTGGGTCAGATAAACTTGCCACCAGGTGGTCACCGAATTGTAATTGATGTTATTAGATATCTTGTCCAATTTCTCTTCCCCATTCCACATGTGGCTAAATTATGTATGTTTGTTATTACTTTATTCTGTCACCTGTACTTATTATGCATTGAGTTGGCAGAAACATTTTAATTTCAGGTATACAAAAAGACGACTTGTGTTATTAGGCCTTAAGAGTTTTAAGATTATTTTTTCACCGGAAAAGTAGGTTAACATTAAAAACAGACCGATCCACTACATTCTGAACATTGCCATAATGACTTAAGAGTATAGACCTTGCAAACCTCCGACACCATCAAAATATGCAGCAAACGGTTAAGGAGATAATATGAAGTCATATAAAATGCTCACGAACATTACCTACATGAATGTACTGATTAACATTTCGAAAGCGTGTTTACAAATTAAAACTACCAGTGTCTCACACAGATGCGGAATGTATTTAATCGAACTTTTAATTGCGTGCATGATGCCTGAAAATATTGTTTGCTTCTTGTAGTTTTTTGCTAATATGTTACACGTCGTAATTAATAAATAAATGAATTTACATCAAGCAACAGAAATGAATTTTACACGAGTCGTTAAAAAGATTGTTCTCGCAAACAAAATGCATCCTCATCGAAACAAGTTTCGTTTTCACTTCTGCGCTTGTAGTTCCTGGACACACTTCATTAAGAGCATAGATGTTTTTCATAATTATCGCATAATGCAATTACAGCTTCGGCCGACCACATTGTGAAATTTCAAATTGAAAGAAACGAAAATGTACATTGGAGGCATATTTCACATCCTGCAACATGACACCGACAAATGACAACCACAACCCTCTGATTGGCTAAAATTTCCAACTTGTAGCATTCCTTCCACAGAAAATAGCACCGGACCAAAAATTAAATCCTCCACAAAAATGGCCGCGTTCAGCCATACCTTCCACAGAACCCTCCACAGTACCTGCCATAGCAGCTTCCATGGAAGAAACTTCCATCGTGTCACACGGGATTAAGTAGGAGAGGGGAGGCAATTGTGCCGAGCTAAAATAGGCTCCGCCTCTTGCGTCTTGCGTTTTCGAGAATATTGAATTCCAACTACGACTAGAGGTGCATGTGCAGAGCAGATTTTACTTGTGTTGCGCTGCGTCGGTGCAAAACATAAGTGGTGATATTTAATTGGCCCCACAGGTCAGCAAGTGTGTAGAAAAATTCAGAAGGTTTAAGTTTGCGCAACTGGTGTTATATGATTGTCACTAAGTTGCCCACACATTGTATCCATGTAACTATGGTCAGTCTCAGTTGTCTCCAGATTCACTCATGAAAACTACATTGGGTCTTCTCGATTGCATAGATATTACTCTGGTCAAGAACTTGATCTCGTCGCCGTATCCACGCAGGTATATATTTTTTTGGTGGCCTATAAGTGGCACACCTTAGGTTAGTGTCTAACTACTAGGAGTTAGGAGGGAGCGGGAGGGCTAGCAACGTGTCAGGTCTGCGGCCTATACGCTCTAACTACTGCATGCAGTTTGGGTTCAGGAGTAACATGGCTCAAACGGCCTACTGTGAGGTTATGTACCCTGCTCAGGAGCAGGGTAGATAGCTGGCAGCAGACTAATAACAGGAAAGCTGATGTAAAAAGCAAACAAATAGACTCCCGCGTGTGTACGTAAAATAAAATATGTTGTAAGGCTGTCTGAGTGCATTTTCACAGAAAATACGATGTCGGATCATAGCATTTTTGTTGAACGAGAAGTCTGGAGCATTTTATCAAGTGAAAATGTCGCCAAAGAACATAATTCAGGTATGGAATAAATTAAATAATTACTCATAATTTTAGGTGTTTTAAAATAAACACATTTAAACTTTTAAATTAAAATTGCAGCATAGCAAACTCTCGATTAATGCAAAAGCAGCAGTCATGTATGTACCAGAGAACATCTTTACTTTGTAATATATTTCCCGCGGAACATTACGCATCCTCTTCCTACCGCAGCCCGTCATGCGAAACCAACCCAACTGATTAGGAACAGGCTGGGGTGACAGTACAAACCCCGCATATGAGAACACACTTGATGGCGTGCTTCTACGAGGCAGTGGCATCCTGATGTCACCTACATCACATCTGGAGACGTCAGAATGCAAATCAGTCCGTTCATTAACCCAGTACATGGTCGTTAAGTGTTCAGTTCACAAGAAGCCATGTAATAAACACTAGTTACGAGTGCTCATGTTAGTGCTTAGAGGTACATTACTGGAACATAGGTTACACTGCTAAGGGACGGCATTAATTGAAGGCCAGGTGTGATCTTGTCTTGTGTCACGAGTGTCTCAAATAGGAATTTTCGTGTTTAACCTTCAAGTACCATAGAAACACCCATCAGGCAGCGGTAATGACTCATCCACGCAGCCAACTTTGCTGCCATGCTCTGTTATGTAATGATTTTTTATTTATTTTTAATACCATTAATGTTAAATGTAACTCAGTATTTCTATGTATTCATTCGTTGTATAATTGTCATACATTACTCCTGTTACGTTACTTAACACATAAATAGGTTGGGTAGAAAAATTGCTAATTATTCAAGATCACAGATAGAACATTTTTAGAAAACATTTTAGGACATTAATCATCTATAAATAGCATTTAAAGTGTTTCGGGCTCTTGCCCATTATGTCTTTTAAGGGTTTTATGTTCTCGACGGGTGTTTGCAACACTTTTGCTAGATGACGTAGGTCGCTAGGCAAGTACTCATCAGTTGGCAGTTCGCGGTGTTAACGAGACGGTCAATTTTGCTTCGTCCCGGACACCATTCTCTATTTGCCCGACCATAAGTGTATCAAAAATTTTGCTTAATTTGGAACTTTTCACTTACTTCTGTGCCTGGAGATATCCCTCGACCCCTGCCACTCAGTACGCCCAGGGGCTTAGCATCACTTATAATTATTTTCCATTGCCCTCATGGCCTGTCTGCATCGCCCACTGGACGGATTTAGGTTCGGGTCCACATACCTACACCACCATTTAAGTGTATGTGTGGATGTACGGTGTTTTTTGCAATAATAAACAGTGGAACATGATATTTAATTTCTTGCCACTGCTCAGCCTTAAGGGCGTGGGACCCTTTAGCCCACACATTACTGAGTTACTATTACTTATTCACGTAAAGGCGCCTAGGTGCCCAATGTCCCTGGCGTGTGTATATTGCAGTGCACCGGGAGTGAGGAACGCCTAAATTCCCTAGTGTAAGTATCGACATTGAGCGGAAAGGAACAGAAATATACACCTTGGCGTCGACCACACGAACCTGAGATGAAGAAGTGCTCTCCGGGTGTTCGTTCTCTCTAATGTACTGGCGCCACCGGATAAGATCCTCACTTCGCACGCCCCTGTCGTGTGAGGCACGTTACACCAACTTCACCAGAGATGTCCGGGGCTGTTTACCCCTCTCTGTGACCACCACTCTAATCATAATGCTACATAAATCTTTGGGCGTTAGATCTAGCATTTTGGTGTAGTAGGCCTTTAGATAACTGGTACACAATTGTAATAATATATATGTATATTGTACTAGTACAGAAGGATATGCTGCACTGTTCTAACAACACAGGTCTGCCAGATCGGTGACTCATATTACCGCTTCTGCTGACTTTTCCATATTTTTTTAAAAAGCCACCAAGTAACTACTCTTCGGATTTATGACCACTCGTTAAGCATCCAATGACTGAGCCGGACCCCACAGGACTGCGAAGAAACACTGTGATGACCTACGAGTCGCTAACGAGCAACCGCATCACACGCAAGTGGGTCCAGTACAGAAAACCAAAAGCAAAATGTCCTCGGGAGTATCACCAAGAAAAAAGAGGCGGCAAGAGGTGCCGAGAACACCGCCGCCCGCAGACCCGACAGACACCATCCAATCACAGGAGAGGTCATGCTTGACCAGCTCAGTTCAGTTCACACCATATATATCCTCTACACCAATCCGATCGGGAGTGAGTCAGGGTCGGCATTCACAAGCCAGAGGTGTAAACTCACCAAGCTTCCCAGGCCTCCCAACTAAATGTTCCGAGGGCCAAGAAGAAAGTGTGCGACCCAGGGATGTAACCAGTAATACCCCGATTTGAGGCTTTTCACCAAGTAAGAGTTTATTAGAGCAATCCAGTTTAAGAGGGTTCAGTCTGCAACATAGAGATGCGAGTGCTACGAAATGGCGACGTATTGACGACGACAACCCTCGACGGAACCCGAGGGGAGTAAGACATCGTAACTCCTCTACTCGTCGACAACTCTACCTACAGAAAAAGGACAGCCGACTTAAAGAGCCACCTGTGTAGCCTTTGCCCATCGTCATGGTAAACCCCTAAATCCCCACAGACGGAAACGAGTCTGTCTGCCACCACGGCCATGCCTTGTCTGTTGTCTGCCCGCAATCACACCAGGGAGGACCCAGGCGGGCAGAGAAAAGAGATGGTGCCCGACTCGGCCTGTCATGTTCTCTGGAGGAGGGGCCGTTTGACACCAGCCTAAGGCCAGCGACACCTAGAAAATTCCTGCCCTCGTCGCACACACATGTGCGAGGCAGGCCGAGTCTTGAATGCAGTGTTGTGTATCTGCGAAAGTACTGTGTCGGCAAACTTTATTTGAAATGCTGCGGCCGCAGAGTATTAGTATCGTTCATGTTCTGCAGAAATAATAGTTAAGGAAATAACGATGTGTTTGTACAACCGCACTTGTAAAATATATTAATGTTAGTGTTTTGTGCCTTTTGCTTATTCATTAATGTGCGAGCGACTTCCGGAGGTGTAAACCCCATAGGCGGCCATGTTGGGTCCATGCAGCCTCTAGCTCGTGGCAGTCGTTCGTCACCGCCGGGAGAGGTAAGACGCTCTCCGCGCGCACCTTCATCGTTTGGTTCTCTGAATTAGTCGCAATAGTCTTTCGTAGTTTACCGGTCAACCTAATCTCTTGTGTATGTGCCTTGACGTTCCCTTCAATCAGATACTGTAGTGTTATTAATGTATATGGGCCCTCGTGGGCTTTAACAAGTTAAGACGAGAGAAGTGCGTAGGCATGGACCACACGGCTGTAGGTTGAGGTCTAAGGGTGTTGCATCCACGATCGTCAGAATTGAGTTCATTGGAAGTGATAATTTTGTTCAGGGTTCTACGTAATTTGTACAGGGTTCATGTAATAATTTAAGGGTGTTGCAAGTGTTGTTTGAGCAACACGGTCGCCGCACCAATCTGTACACATCAGCACCATCCTCAGCCCAAGTGATTTGTTCGTTGTAATTATTGTGCTCCATAAATATTATCAGGGTTCTAGGCCTCTTGTTCAGGGTTCGTGTAATTGATTTCAGTGTTTTGTGAGTGTTGTTCACGCCAAGTGGTTGCCGCACCAATCGATGCGCATCGGCGCCATCCTCAGTTCAAATTATTTGATCATTGTTATTATTGTTCTTCATTCATATTGCTAGGGTTGTACGTACATTGTCAGGGATCTGGGTACGTTAAATACCGCAAATTGGGGTTTTCTGCAACCACAAGGCCATTCATCCGTCCTGCATACACCAGTCCTGTCTTCAAGCATAGGGCTACCGAGCATGCAGTGTGTTCAACTTCCTAGCCGAATGGTCAGAACTCTGTATCCCGTCCCTAGGTAAATCCCAGCAATCTAACCTAGCGACTGGAGGCGCCCTTACCCTGCAGGGATTGTGTTATCAGATACTAAGGAGTGAAAGTGGTTTTATGTTGTGTTGGTAGGTGGAATAGATTATTGACCCCAGACGTCGCTACGCTCGTTATTAACCAATGCAAGGCACACAGTGTAACCAAATATTAAATAAACCGAGCTATGGTATGACTGTATCTTGTGTGTTCTTTTCCATAGTTGTAGAGTCCCGCTTAAACTTACAGTAATCAGGGACACTATTGTCTATGCGAATCGAGGTATTTTACAAGTGACACCAAGGTAGGGGTTAGCAATGCTCGAACCCATAACCGGCCATGAAATAGTCTCTAGAATTGCAATGTGTGGGCCGCATTGCGTACATACGTAAAATCAGCACCAATATAGCCATCGCTCTCGGAACCCCTCTTCCTTGCATGGTGTTAAATGTATTTTCGTATTTTTATAACATAATCAATGAACCCACGGATACTGGCGTATGTGACTAGGCGCAGTGTATAGGCAATTATAAATCTCACGAAGTTAGTCTGGAGGAGAATGTAACTTCAACTCAGTTGCTTGAATAGTTGTTCGTGCGAAATATATGTGCGTCCAAAAAGTGAACTGACCTTTTTGCTGGGAAGCATTACATTGCAAACTGGCTAACCTCTGGTCGCTCGAGAATACCTACTTAACTTTTGTGTTTTAGTGAAGTAGATGATGGGGTAGCTCCGGAATCGATGGATCTGGCAATGCTGTGGTGCTAGTCCACCAAGCCGGTTGCCATTAGCACGTCAACTGTTCAGCGCTCACATTTTTCTGAGCGAGCTTCGGGTTTCTTTGTAAACACATTCATTTATTAACTTTGAGACATTAAAAAATGTTTTATGAAATTACAGTAATGGGTTATTCGATTGTGATTACTGTGTGTAAATTTACGTCCCAGCATTGAATGTGCCACCGAGCTGTTCGTGTATTTGCATGTAATGCAAGTGCCATACAGGAGGTATCTAAATCGAAATGTTAATCTCGGCTGTTAGGCTTAGTTATTTTTGTCTTAATCCTAATGTATTTTGTTGAATGTGAGTTTTACTAGTGTGTCCACATGACAGCATGTGTTTAGGAACTACGAACTGAACTGGTAAGTTTGTTTTTTATTTAATGTATTTCAAAATGTTTGTTTTGATTTAAATGTAGATGCTACAAAAAACTTTTACGCCAGTTTATTATTATCGTCATAATAGAT
The DNA here is from genome assembly GCA_003012365.1 of Medauroidea extradentata. Taxonomy (NCBI): domain Eukaryota; kingdom Metazoa; phylum Arthropoda; class Insecta; order Phasmatodea; family Phasmatidae; genus Medauroidea; species Medauroidea extradentata. The sequence continues at coordinate 14,900 of PNEQ01071618.1, forward strand.
TGTAACTATCGTTCAAAGTTAGTGTGTTAGGAAATGTGTTTGGCAATTTAATTTGCTGTGGTCTCCGAGTCACAAAATTGTCTCATGAAATATTTGAACCTTATACACTACCCAATCATTAAAATAAATACAGTGAAACCCCTCAAATCCGAACCCTGGAAATCTGAAATCCCAGGAAATCCGAACAAGTTCTTTGGACAAACATGCACGAACAGTCATTAAACAATTATGTATATATTCTATATTGTAACCTTATTTTAAATAGTTAGTTGAAAATTAACAAAGAAGTACAGTTAGCATACATAACACTGTGTCTGCATACATACTTGTCATCAAGGATTGAAAACTGGCCTGCCTTCCCACCACCTTGTCACCAGTCAAAACCGAGCTCGCTGTGCACCGAAACTAATCTGTCTTGCTCAATGTACAGTATGTCCACAATGTCATGTACCCCCGTGTGTAGTTTATGCATATTGTGATGGTATTATGATATTATGGTATCTTGTGTTGTAACATAACCTAAAGTTTCCACTGGACAATTTGGGCTCCATCGTTCTAATGGCAGAGAATAATTTTGCGACAAGTTCTGTGAGACATCTTCCGAAGCATTTGCAGGCTGATACGAGTACAAGCAAGTCTCATTGCTTCTTTGAGTTCATCTGTGGTTTCGTAGTGTTGCTGTGCAACACACTCCTTTACGAAGCCCCAAAGGCTATCATCAAATTACCACATGTCGAGAGATCTGGGCTTCGAGGTGGCCATTCAAGTGGAGCAGGCAGCACTGCTGAACCTCGGCCAATCCAACGATTCCGAAAGACCTCGGCAAGGTATTCCCTAACAGATATGCCATAATGGGCTGGTGCTCCTTCCTGTTGGAACCACACATAATTCAGAATACCAAGGTTCTTCAGTTGTGGTAAAAACCATGTTCGCAGCATGTCCAGATAAGTTGTCTGGTTCACTTTTCCATCAAAGAAATATTGTCCAAACAAATGACGATTGTTCATTGCAGCCCATATCACGACACGTGGAGGATTATGTTCCAAATCCTCGACATAATGTGGATTTTCCATGGACCAGAACACAACATTCTATGATCGACTGCTCTAATAGATGGCACACTCATAGCTGAAAATGACCTTTCCATGTTTTGGATTGAGTCGAAGGTCTGAAGAAGCAATGCACATGCATCCCATCTGCAGGCTAAATCATTGTGTGATAACTTCTGAACGAACATGAGGCGATATGCGTGAAGATGCAGGTCGTTATTCATGTGTTTATGCAGTGTCATACGCAGTATTCCAAGCTACGCTGATCGTTTGCGGAGGGACTTATTTGGTGATCTCATTACTGATTCCTCGACTTCCTGACATTGTTGCACTCTGGTTGAAGGTCATCCAGTTCGTGGTTTATCTTTGATGTTGCCCATTTAGAAGAGTTTGTGTGCCCAATGTAGAAGTGCTTGTTTTGGTGGTGCTTCTTTGTGGAATCGTTCTTGGAAATCGGTACGCACTTCACGAAGTGTCTTCGCAGTATGAAGAAGTTCGTGAACCAATGCACTCCAACAATCCTCTGTTCCAGGGTGTATTCGATGGTATCACACATGGTTCTGACTCCTTGTCGGCAACACAACACAATACATGCCATAAATCCACTGGATAACTTAAGGTTATGTTACAATACAAGCTACCATATCATCACAATACCATACCAATAAGTATAAATTACATAAAGGGGGGTAACAAGAGATTGTGGACATCCTGTGCATTGAGCGAGACAGGCTGATTTTGGCGCGCAACGAGCGAGGTAAGTTACCTTGACTGGTGGTGGGATAAAAAGTATGTATGCAGACACAGTGTTATGTATGCTAACTGTACTTATTTGTTAATTTTCAACTAACTATTTAAAATAAGGTTACAATATAGAATATGTACATAATTGTTTTATGACTGTTTATGTGTGTTTGTCAAAAAAGAACTTGTTCGGATTTCCTGGAATTTCGGATTTCCGGGGTTCGGATTTGAGGTGTTTCACTCTATTAATTTTATTGATTGGTTAGGATATTTAAGTTTCAAATCTTTCACGAGACAATTTTGTTACTCGGAGACCACAGCAACTTAAATTGCCATACAAATTTCTTAAGACACTAACTTTGGACGAACATTACATTCTATTATGACGATAATAATAAACTGGCGTAAAAGTTTTATTTGTAGCATCTACATTTCAATCAAATCAAACATTTCGAAATACATTAAATAAAAAACAAACTTACTGGTTCAGTTCATAATGCCTAAACACATGCTGTCATGTGGACACACTAATAAAATTCACATTCAACAAAATACATTAAGACTAAGAGAAAAATAACTTAGCCTAACAGCAGAGATTAACATTTTGTTTTAGACAACACTTGTACGGTACTTGCATTATATGCAAATACACAAACAGCTCGATGGCACATTTAATGCTGGTACATAAATTTACACACAGTAATTGCAATCGAATAACCCATTACCATAATTTCTTAAAATATTTATTAGTGTCTCAAAGTTAATAAATGAATGTGTTTACAAAGAAACCCGAAGCTCGCTCAGAAAAATGTGAGCGCTGAACAGCGGACGTGCTAACGGTGGCCGGCTTGGTGGACTAGCACCACAGCATGCCAGATCCATCGATTCCGGAGTTACCACATCATCTACTTCAATGACACACAAAAATTTAAGTAGGTATTCTCGATCGATCAGAGATCAGAGAGTTTGCAATGTAATGCTTCCCAGCAAAAAGCTCAGTTCACTTTTTCGACGCAAGTAGATTTCGCTCGAACAACTATTTAAGCAACATGATTTGAAGTTACATTCTCCTCCAGACTAACTTCGTGAGTTTTTATAATTGCCTATACACTGTGCCTAGTCACATACGCCAGTATCCGTGGGTGCATTGATTATCTTACAAAAATACGAAAATATATTTAACACCACGCAAGGAAGAGGGGTTCCGAGAGCGATGGCGATCTTGGTACTGAATTTACGGGCATCAGCAATGCAGCCCACACATTGCAATTCTAGAGACACTCTCAGGGCTGGTTATGGGTTCGAGCATTGCTCACCCCTACCTCGGTGTCACTTACAAAATACCTCGACTCGCACAGACACTAGCATCCCTGATTACTTTAAGTTTAAGTGGGACTCTACAACTATGACAAACAACACACAAGACACGGTCATGCAAAATCTTGTTTTATTTTTCATGTCGTTACACTGTGTGCCTTGCATTGGTTATTTACGAGTGTAGTGACGTTCAAGGTTAATAATCTATTCCACCTACCGAAACAACATAAAACCACTTCCCACTCTGTAGTGTCTGATAACACAATCCAGGTAGGGTAAGGGCGCCCCCAGCCGCTAGGGTGGACTGCAGGGGTTTACACAGGGATAGGATACAGAGTTCTGACCGCTCGACTAGGAAGCTGAACACATTGCAGGCTGGGTAGCCCTAGGCTGGAACACAGGAATGTTGTAGGCAGAATGGATAGATGAGTACGCGATTACAGAAAACCCCAATTTGCGGAATTTTACGTACCCAGATCCCTGACAAAGTACGTACAACCCTAGCAATATGTATGGAACACAATAATAACAACGAACAAATAACTTGAACTGAGGATGGCGCAGATGCGCACAGATTGGTGCGTCGACCACGTGGGTCAATCAACACTTGCAACACCCTTAAATTACTACATGAACCCTGGACAAATTACATTGAACCCTGAACAATAATATCACTTGCAATGTACTCAATCCCGACGATGGCGGATGCAACACCCTTAGACCTCACCCTACGTCCGCCTACGCACTTCTCTCGTGTTAAATTACTAAAGGCTACGAGGGCACAAATACACTAATTACACTACAGTATCTGATTGCGGCGAATGTCAAGGCACACGCACAAGAGAACAGGTTGACCGGTAAACTGCGAAAGACTATTGTGATTAATTTAGAGAACCAAATGATGAAGGTACACACGGAGAGCTTCCTACCTCTCTCGGCGGTGACGAATGACTGCCACGAGCTAGCTGCTATGTGGACCCAACATGGCCACTACTGGGTTTACATCACTGGAAGTCGCTCGCACGTTAATGAAATCTTTAAATTAAGCAAAAGGCACAAAACATTAACAATAATACATTTTACAAGTGTAGTTGTCCAAACACATGATTATTTCCTTAACTATTATTCCTGCAGAACACAACCAATAGTAGTACTCTGCAGCCACGTCAATTCAAATCGAGTTTTCCGACACAGTACTTTCGCAGATACACAACACTGCATTCAAGACTCGTCCTGCCTCGCAAATTTGTGGAGGCGAGGGCGGGAAGATTCTAGGTGTCGCTGGCCTTAGGGCGGTGTCAAACGGCGCCTCCTTCAGAGAACACGACGGGCCGAGTCGCCCACCATCACTTTTCCCTTATGCCTGGGCCCTCCCTGGTGTCGATTACGGACAGACAATGCATGGCCCTAGTGGCAGACCGACTCGTTTCCATCGGTGGTGAGTTAGGGGTTTACCATGACGACGGGCAAAAGCTACAGACGGCGGCTCTCTATGCCAGCTGTCCTTTTCTGTAGGTAGAGTTGCCGACGAGTGGAGGAGTTACGATGTCTTACTCCCCTCGGGTTCCGTCGAGGGTTGTCGTCGTCAATACATCGCCTTTTCGAAGCACTCGCGTCTCTACGTTGAAGACTGAACCCTCTTAAACCGGATTGCTCTAATGGACTCTTACTTGGTGAAAAGCGTCAAATCGGGGTATTACTGGTTACATCCCTGGGTCGCACACTTTCTTCTTGGCCCTCGGAACTTTTAGTTGGGAAGCCTGGGAAGCTTGGTGAGTTTACACTGCTGGCTTGTGCATGCCGACCCTGACTCACTCCCGATCAGATTGGTGTAGAGTATATGTGTGGTGTGAACTCAACTGAGCTGGTCAAGCATGACCTCTCCTGTGATTGGATGGTGTCTGTCGGGTCTGCGGGCGGCGGTGTTTTAGGCACCTCTTGCCGTCTCCTTTTTCGTGGTGGTACCCAGAGGATGGTGTGCTGTCGGTTTTCTGTACTGGTCCCACTTCCATGTGAGGTGGTTGCTCGTTAGCGACTCGTAGGTCATCACAGTGCCTCGTGGTGGTCCTTCGGCGTCCTATGTTCACTATGTAAACACTGGGTCGCAGATTATTCCTTACTGGTCGGGACCATCTCGGGGCGAGTCCTTTGCAGTAATTTCTCGGGTGCTGGAGAGTTGGTTCTCCTTTATATACAAATAACACCCAGTTGCTATTTCCTGTGGTCGCTTGGTGTTTTCCGGAAGCCACTTACATAGCTCAGTTGTTGTTGGCAGGCTTGCTCGTGTATGTTGTGCTGAGTTTCGACCCTGCTGGGGGCTGAACTGGCTGAGTTTTCTCTGAGTGCTACCTATGTTCTGAGGTCCCTCCATTGAACCATTTCCGCAGGTGTCTTACTGGTCACTGCATTGGTCCAGTTTCGTAAACAAAGCATTTTCATGGGAATGTGATCTGCCCAGGCGGTGTGGTCCTCCCCTAGTCGGATGCAGAGTTGGAAGTTTATATCCTGGTTTTTTTGTTCTGTCGGATCAGCCCTCGGGTGGTAAGCTGGGGTGCTAAGGTGCTCCCACTGCCACCTCGTGCTATCGTCACGCCAGTTCTTCCCTACAAACTGTGTCCCATTGTCTGTCAACAGTTGTTCTGGGTTTCTTCATCGCTGGAAGTATTCCTGGTCTAGAACCCCGGCTATGGTGTGGATGTGGACGTTGTTCAGTGGAAACACCTCAGTCCACCTCGTGAATAGATCGGTGGTGAGTAGCAAAAATCTTTTCCCTGTCTTTGTCCTGGGATACAGCCCCATTAGGTCAAGTGCGACCGTTTTGAAGGGTGTGTCTGTTATTCTGGGTATCTGCAGTGCATCTCCGTCCGACCGACGGGCTTTGCCGGTGTTGCATACGAATCAGCATGTCATAAATTGCCTGATGTCCTTCCCTAGCCCTGGCCAGTGAAAACTTATGCCGGGTCTGCTCTGTCCCCTAATGGCCTGCTGTCAATCTGTCATGGTGGTATTTTAACACTAAGGTACGAGCCTCTGGTGGTACGTAGGTACACCATCCTCGGTTACTTCCTGCTGGATGGACTTGTATTTCCCTGTCTACGACTCGCCAGTTCTCTGAATAGTTGTTTTCGCACGTATTGCACCTTGCCCTTGTGTCTGGTGAGTCTTCCTGCCATGTGTGAACTTCGCGCATGACATCATCTGCGCTGCGCGATGGTAGGGTTTGTGAGTTGTTTATAGTCGTGTGTTGTAACATGTGTTCCTCCTGTGCCCTATGGGTTACAACTTGGCATGGGGGTAGGGCCTCATCCCATTCTAGATAATCCACTACCGTTTCGCGGGAATTCGGGTGGCGTGAAAGTTCATCTGCCTTGCCTGCCTTGTGTTCAACTGTAAAGTAATATTCCTGTAGCAAAAGTGCCCAGCAAGTGAGTTTGCTCTTTCCATTGTGCAATTTGCCTAACCATGCCAGGCAACAGTTATCCGTCCAGAGCGTGAAGTGTTTGCCCTACAAAAATGGCCGATATTTCTTTAACACATGCACAATGGCAAGACATTCTTGTTTGTTGACATGGTAATTTATCTCTGTTGGCCCAAACTTCGCACCATGGAAATTTAGTATGTCACACTGTCCTGATTGTTCCACTTGGTACAAAATAGCTCCTCTCACTTCTTGACTAGCGTCGGTTTGTACTACGATCGGCAAGGAGACTATTTTAATGTTCTGAAAAGCTGCCTCGGCTTGTGGAGACCAAACAAATTTTCTTTTTTCTGATAGTATGTCTGTGAGAGCTGTTGTGATTATTGCAAAGTTCGGAACAAACTCACATAACCAGATTATAAGTCCGAACAGTTTACGTAATTGTTTATATGATTTGGGTGCTGTTTTCTCCTGAATTAAGTTCAACTGTTCAGGTTCTGGTGTATGGCCACTAGTGGAAACAGTGTACCCTAAAAGGCCAGGTTTACAGCCCTATGCTACACTTGTCAACTCCACAATTCAGCCCAAACTGTTCTAGTCTCTCAAACACTAACTGCAGGTGGTACAAGGGTTCCTCCTAACTGCTGGACCAGATCAAAATGTAATCTAGGTAAGCTACAGTGAACACTCCTATATAACCATCCATGACGAGTAACATGAGATCTTGGAAGGTTGCGGGGGCACTATTGAGGTCGATTGGCATGGAAACAAATTGGAAGCACCTCCCGTTTGGTTTAGTAAAGGTGGTTTTATGCACGGTCCTTTTGGAGTATTCGGGCCAGTAACCCGAATTTAAGTCTTGACGTGAGCAATGTGGCAGGTTCTAAGGTAGTCAGTGTGTCTTTGAGGTTAAGTACCAGAGGGAGTAAGTCGATGGTCACTTGCTTGAGTGGGCGAAGATTCATGCAGAATCTCCATTCTCCGTTCTCTTTAGGCGCAAGAGTTACAGATGAATTTATAGACTGTTATTGGATCCGATGACACCTTGCTGTAACATTTCACATACCTGGTTGTTGATGATGATTTTGTAAAAGGTACCTGGATTCCTCGGCCGTATGTACACTGGTTCCTCATGTGTGGTGATGGCGTGTTCTGCCACCACCGTGTGCTGCAATGGCCCTTGGTGGAAAATGGAAGCTTGAGGATGTCAACGATGCGCACAGATTGGTATGGCGACCATGTGGCTCAAACAACACCCTTAAATTACTACATGAAGCCTGGACAAATTACATTTAACCCTTAACAATAATATAAATTTCAATGTTCTCAATTCCGACAATGGTGGATGCAACACTCTTAGACCTCACCCTATGGCCGCATGGCCCACGCCTAAACACTTCTTTCGTCTTAAATTACTAAAGGCCATGAGGGCACAAATGCATTAATCACACTACAGTATCTGACAGTGGGGAACTTCATGGCACGTGCACAAGAAAAGAGTTTGACCGGTAAACTACGAAAGACTATTGCGACTAATTCAGAGCACCAAAAGGTGAAAGTTCGCGCAGACAGCATCTTACCTCTCCCGGCGATGACGAACGACTGCCACGAGCTAGCTGCTGCACGGACCCAACATGGCCGCCTGCGGGGTTTACACCACCGGAAGTCGCTAGCACATTAATGAATTACTTGAAATTAAGCAAAAGGCACAAAACACTAACATTAATATACTTTACAAGTGCGGTTGTACAAACACATAATTATTTCTGCAGAACATAAACAATACTAATACTCTGTGTCCGCGGCAATTCGAACAGAGTTCGCCGACACAGTACTTTCGCAGATACACAACACTGCATTCAAGACTCGTCCTGACTCGCACATGTGTGGCGACGAGGACGAGAATGTTCTAGGTGTTTGCTAGCCTTAGGCCGGCGTCACATTGAAGTTAGTTCTGCTGTGCCAAAACTATAGTGTAATTTTGAATATGTTACATTCCTTGTGTAACTTAAGGGCGCAACTACTACAATTTACATCACCATGTTTTAATTTTTATATTTGTACCAGTTTTTTTGCTCCTTGTTTCGGACACAAAATGTGACCAAATTTTCCTCTTGTAAAAATTTTTTTCTAGCATAGTTTTTGCATAATGGTTCGTTAAAGCCAACATTTGCAGGTTTCCATTTTAAGGACGAAACTAAAACCAACTCATTTACCAAAGTCAAATAAATTGACTGTGAATAACAATATCGTAGGCTACAAATTCAGCTACGTCTAACCACAAATATAATATTTTAGTATTTTTAAAGATATTATGGAATTTTTCAAAATCGAATTTTAAATTTTGGCATTTTTATTTAAGAACAAAATGTTTTATTCTTTGTTTTTATGTATGTGACATTGTAGCCTGCCACATCTTTATCAACTGTTAATTTTTTTCAGTTTGGTATGTTAGTTGGTTTTACTGTAGTCCTTAAAACGGAAAAAGGCAAATTTTGACTCTAACAAGCCAATACGCGAAAACTATAGGAAATAAATAAATGTCATTAGAGCCAAATTTAGTCACATTTTGTGTCTAAAATAAGAAAAAAATATTTGGTATAAATGAAAAATAGAAACATGGTGATGAAAATTGCGGTAGACCGCGCCCTTAAGGGGTATAGAAAGGTACGGTGTCGAGCGGGTGACTGGAACACTCAATCGTCAATAAAATCTGAACTACTCATCAAATTTCGATGAGATTTTTTGCCGAGTAGATATTTTATCAGCTGACGTTTATATGTATAACATTATGAGGTAGTATGCTTTACTTTCGAGTAAAAAATTAAAAACGGTTTTTAGAAAAATAAGGGCTTGGAACCACAAAATCTACAAAAATGGGAAACTGTAATTTTTATAATTTTTAATACGATAATGTCTGGACCTCTATAATAACAGAATTTCAAAAATATTCGCATTTTCATATGAAAATAATTTTAACATCCGTAAACCTATCGTGAAAAGATTTTCGGATAGTAACATTATTTTCAAATTCAAACGCGAGTATATTTGAAATTCTGTTACTATAGAGGTCCAGACATTATCGTATTAAAAATTATAAAAATTACAGTTTCCGATTTTTGTAGATTTTGTGGTTTCAAGCCCTTATTTTTCTAAAGACAGTTTTTAATTTTTTACTCGAAAGTAAAGCATACTACCTCATAATGTTATATATATATAAACGTCAGCTGATAAAATATCTACTCGGCAAAAAATCTCATCGAAATTTGATGAGTAGTTCAGATTTTATTGACGATTGAGTGTTACAGTCACCCGCTCGACATCATACCTTTTCGTACCCCTTAAATTTCTTAGTGTGCTGTAGAAACGCGACTTTTTTTTTAATTTGTCTTAAATGTGTAAAAATGTTTAATTATTTTCCTGTATGTATGAAACATTCATTCTATTTTATAAGAAAACATATCCAAGCAGGGAGTTTGCTATTTGGCTATACTTCAAACAGTTCTGTTTACTACCCATATACATGTCCAAATTTTCACTATCATGCTACCACTCATAGATAAAAATAATACAAACCTAAAAGTTAAGTGCATTAACTACATTTTATGTGTGTGTATGTGAACAAATACGAATAGCAAGTACATAAATCAAACTCACTCACAATAAATTTAAAAAGTCATTGTATATTATCATCATATTATGCTTAAATAATTTAATTAACTACAGCCATTTAAAATTTAACTTTCTCATAACTGCTTAGAATCAAAGTAATCGAGAATCTAAGCATCGAGAAATATATGTCTGGAATCGAGAAGAATCTAAAGAAAATGGAATCGTCCCAGTACTAACATAAACGTAAGTATGGTACACACTTTAACACAACACACACTAGGCTATATTTTACAAATTAATTTTAATGGCTTTTTTCCTCTGCCAGAAATGAAAAAAAAAACATTATTTATTGAATTAGGTTCAACACAGATATTTTATTACTCTAGTCCTAATTTTTTTTACACAGAGTAGAGCAAACCTGCAACCCTTTTGATACATTATCTTGTCTCCACCCCACCCTACAAACCCGACACTAGCAAATGTTTTATAATAACTGTTCAGTACAAACCAGACAACTAAATGCCTCGGGACCGAAATTGTTTACTCAAAATTGATGTTTCGTTAAACCTGAAATTACTTCTTTTAACCACCTCGAATGAAACAAAGTAAGTCCTCAAGCATGTTGTCACAATTACAGGTCATGTAAAAAAAGTCTGTCAGTAAACAACAATAACTTACCACAATTACTATAAATTGGTAAACCGTAGCTGTGAAAGCAAAAATTTCAGCGAAAAAACTTAAAAATCTTCCAATGGAACGCGCTTGGCGAGTTAGGCCACGGGCATGCAATTTATTTGTCAGAAGTGATGACTAACACCATCGTGCCACCTTTCCATCTCTATGCTGCTAATTAAACAAAATGTTGAAAATCCCTATTTAAAATGTTTAAAATCTTGCAATGAAAACCAATTTAAAAGTTCACAAGACCACGATGGTAAAATAATAAATTCATGCAGCAGCCATTGTAGCTTGCAGGGGTCTGCGAAGCAGCATTTTTAAAATTGAAATGAATAACGAAATATTCTTTAATTTTTAAGCTGTTTCGAACATAATCACTTAATTAGTTAATTTTGTCAGAATTTTAACTAATTTAACTTCAAAAATTCTTGATTGCAGAATTTTTATTACTGTAATAAGATTATAGTGTATACAATTCAAGTTTGTCTAATTCTCACATTTTTTTCTGAGAAAGATGTCTAATGGCTCCACCGTATGCACCTTTAAATCACGCTGACTTCTTGGAAAACCAAAATCTCTGCAATAGTGTTCTCAAAAGAAACTGAAAGGCATTTTTCTCAGAAGAAAAGGTCATAAAAGCAAACATAAACTGTTCAGACAGTAGAACCCGTTTTTACACCATTCAAGGGATCCTGCAGAAATGGTGTAAAAAGTGGGAAAGTGTAAATATTACAAAATGCAGAAAAAGGCTTTGAATATTACTAAGTTGTATTAATTTACATTAATATAGCTACTAAAACTGTAAACAAACAAGTTTCACAAAAAATAAACTCACAAACATGTAAAGTCAAACCAAAGAATCACTTTATGCTTTAAAAAATTCAAAGTAAAAAAAAAAAATGTTAAGATTAAAGGAGTGTCAGACGTAGTTCGAATTTTATCTGCAAAGGCTGCGTTCTTTCCCAAGAGACATACAGTACAAAAGCTTGCAATAGATTGCAGCACTTTGTTTCTCCCTCCCTCTTTGCCCACACCTTCCATATCCGCATGCCATTCATCTCAGAGCCGGGGGCTGGTGTCTGGTCAGAGTCCAGCTGATGACGCATCACCACTTATGTCTAGATGCTCACACAATGAAGCTGGCTTTCCTCTGTTTCCATAACTTTGCTTCGGGTACGTCCGAACTCACCACTTCCTCTTGCCCCTCGTCCTAGCCGAATTGCTTGCGGGGTGATGCACCCTCTTAATACACCACTTACCGCACTGTCCTACTCTTTTCACGCCGGTTGGTCTGGCCTCGCAACTTTCCCAACCCGTATGTCGATATAATTCACAACAAAGTGAGAATGCATAAAGCTTTCTTTCGGCCGTTTTGCAGTTATCTTTACTATTTTTAATATTAAAGCTTCCATGTAACTAAAAACCAGTGTAAAAGTTTCAACACTCTCAGAAGTTAACATATACTGGCCCAACCCTATATATATTTTTTAAAATTAATTACATGTTCTGCTAAGTGCTCAATTTATAGTCAACAGCCTATATGTAAAACCACCCCCCGCCATCTCCACGCGAAATGCATCATTCGCGCACTGGACAGTGTCAAGGTTACTGCTCGATAACACTGTAAGTTAAATGTAGGAGAGATTTCGTGTCGTGTTTATCACAATCATATTTTATAAGTTAAGTCAAAGTGTATTAATAATAAGGTATGCAGTAACTGGATGAATATTAATTTGCATAAAACCAGTAAAAATAGTGATGTGATGTTAATTTGTTATGTATGTGGACTTACTTTTAACACAAAATATGGTCTACAAAATCATGCTCAAGCCCGAGAAGTTCTCAAATAGAATCAAAGTGTATAAAGTGACCTCTATGTAACGAAATAAGACCTTTAAAATTATAGTGGAACACTAGGCCTACGCACTACAACACAGTATAGTGATACAAAAGGAAACCTTAAAATTTATCTAGCCTGGCCAGGCTACAATTGGCACCAGCACACGAAAAGCACAGACGAGCGGAAGTTGAAATTGTGTTAATTGACAGCAGCCATTAGTAAACGATCGGCCCATAACGACTTAATGAACTTTGTTAACTTTTCTGAGTGCTGTGTGCCGTGTTCTGTGCGCAAACAAGCAACAAACAGGGGGGATACTGCGCCAGTATATTTAGATATTTTTTAAAAGATGTGTAGAAGTATTGTTCATGCACAGAGAGCAGCAATAAATATTTTGATTTTATTAAGTTATGAAAGTGGATAGTAAAGCCATTCGATACAGAAAATAGTCGGTCAAACCTTATTTTAGGCGCTTGTAGTGCGCGAATGTATCATGGTATTCTGTGCTATTTATGTGCAGCTGTGATTTTTGTGTGCTGTGGCCATGTTATTACAAATGTAGCCTAGGTCTTGGTGAGGAAGAGTTTTACAGCTGGAATCTGAAAACTGAGAAAGAGCAGAAGTAGGGACAGTATGGGCATCCTGAGGCAACTGGGAGCAAAACCAGCACAAGTCACATTTGATTAATATGAGCACCCCATCCCATGGGTGAATCAAGAGCTCTGATTGGCCTAGTGGGTTATTAAGGGGGCGTGGTCTTGGCTGGGATTGGTTGTTGGGGTCTTTTGGTACAAATAGCACCTAAGTGCCATTAGGGCTGTGATTGGCTGAGAGATTAAGACACGCCCCTAGGTAGGGGAGGGGAGGGGAAGTGATGGGAAGTGAAAGGAAATTAGGGGAATGGTCCCTTTTGGTACAAGTTGCGCCTATGGGCCATGAAGAGGGAGTGAATACCTCTCCCCTGCACACTATCTGCCTTTTTTAGTATACTCCCTGCATTAAAGCATACTCCCTGTAGCCTCTCCTGTTCTTATAGTATATCCCCAATTTACATTATACCCCTATAGCCTCCCCCTCTCCTATAGCATACCCCAGCATGAAAGCATACCCCCTGTAGCCTCTCATACCCCTCCCTCTACCTTATAGCATACCCTCTCCGCTGTCTTAAGGGAAATGGTGCACGCTGAAAATCAGTCATGTGTGGGAATAAGCCACAAATAGGCTTAAACCGTCCACAAACGCGTAATTGTATGCTATCAACGCTCAGTTAGATCGTATATAACGCAGGGAGCCGTTTATCGGCAGTCAGTTGGCAGCGAGCCTTCGTAGAGCGAGGGTGTGCTTCACTTCGCTGTGCGCTATGACATCTAGCGGCCACCGCCTGAACCACCTTAAATGTAGCTTTTTCTTTTGGTCTTCTCTGCTTCGCCCTTCTCATCGCTCGGACTCTCCCTACTAAACAAATGGCGGGGGGGAGGGGGTTAAGAGGCGAAGAGTGTGGGTAGTGAGATTACTTATCTCTAAAAGTCTCACATGCACCACGAGTGACGCGGCATGGCTAGGGATATATCAACACACATAGCCCAAACCTCTGGACCTAGACGCACGTAATTTCAAGGTGACTTCCCTTCACGCCGTGAACTCCAAACAAGAAGGAATTTTTCTAAATTGGAAAATTAAAGTGGTGACAGGAAGTAAATGAGTTTTGCGAGATTACGTTTTTTTTGGCTTCAAAATATAGTGTATTCATATACATACTACAATATTTTTAGATTTTTTTCAAATTTCTAAATGAAGGGTGAAAAACTTAAAATGTATTTTAAACAAATACTTTTCAACCTGCTGAGATATATAATTGATTCTTACAAACTTTCATAAATATTTAAAAAAAAAACCTGCTTTCATTGTGTTTTTAGCTCAAAATTTTACCCAAAAGGTCATTAAGAAATGTAATGTGTTTCCAAATAATTCTCGGTAATTCGTGAACCCATGAAGATAACGAGATTATTTTTGGATAGGATTGTAGCTTACGTGACAAGTTATTTAATCCCCCCCCCCTGAAATCTGACATCAGGTGTGTAAATGGAAGTAAAATGTTCCAGAATTCCGGCAAAATGAGCATGGCTATGGATTAATAATTCGAAAGATGTTACTCTTCGTCATTGGATTTATGAAAACACCTTTTGGTTTTGGATCCCATACACACA
>PNEQ01071619.1:0-11511 GCA_003012365.1 Medauroidea extradentata
CTACACTTATAATGGACTTTGATGCCAAAACTTTATCATTTGAACCAAGTATCGATGGCTATTTTAATACAGTGCTTAGGAAAAAGGATCTCGTAGTGTCGGACTGGACGGTATTCGCAATATCGTTAACAATATAAATAGCTATATTACTGGGCCGGACCTCGGATTTAACACGTTTAGGCAGATCGTGTGTTTATCCTGTGTATAATGGACCTCGGAGTAAACCTACTTCTATTACAAGGTTATTTACTAGCCGGTCCTCGGGTAATACGCCAAAAGACAGAACGTGTGTATAGATCCGTGTATAATGGACCTCGGAGTACACCTACTTGTATTACACGGTTATTTACAATCCGGTCCTCGGGTAATACGCCAAAAGTCAAAACGCGTGTGTAGATCCGTGTGTAATGGACCTCGGAGTAAACCTACTGGTAGTACAAGATCATTAACTAGCAGGTCCTCGCATAAAGCGCCAAACAACAGAACGCGTGTATAGATCCGTGTAAAACGGACCTCGGTATCACCCCATGGTTCCAGCGTCTGTGTATACTCAAAACGACACGAACACTGCCTAGCGGCAACTTGCTGAACTTTCAACCCGAACTTACACATTTACTCCGAGGACCGGCTGGAAAATAAAAAACAAAAGTATTTTTGTCTTCATACATGGACGTAGAAGCGTATTCTGAGGTCCGTTCGTTGCGAGGACCGGGGTCCGGTCCTCGCAGTGCAAAAGGACCTCGCAGCCCCGCTCTACGAGCATGCGATGGACCTCGCTTCATACGAGAAGCACACGCGCGCGCACACACACACACACACACACACACACACACACACACACACACACACACACAGAGAGAGAGAGAGAGAGAGAGAGAGAGAGAGATAAAAGAAGTGTTGTCTCTTCATCTCCGAAGTCCGAACCCCTGGGCTCTCACCAGACACGGAAACAAAGGCAATGGCTGGGAAAAGTTGGGTAAGAAAGGCAAACATGTAGCACTGCTCTGCGGCCAGACATACTGCTAGTTGTCACGTGACTATCACAGCCGGCGCCGGCAGTTGATGCGAGCGGCCGCGCACACAAGCACAGTCTGGTTTTTTCGGCAGGGGTGGGGGGAATGAATGGTTATTGGCTGACTTGGCTGACGTGGACAGTCAGGAGGGGTGTTATCTATTTTTAGCAGTGCGTTTCTTACAGTACAGCACTCACCAAGCAAAATACAACATGGACAAGCAACAAGTCGAACAATACAATACCGCTGCTATGCACACGTCAGGTGGCTGACTGCGTGGCACAGACAAGACGTGTAGGAGTAAGGAGAAGAAAGCGCAGAGAGGAGGGCGCATGGAAAAATGAGTGATAGGCGTGAAGGGTTTAGGGAGCGTGAAGAATTAAGGAGGAGATAAGGCAGCATTAGCCATCACGTCTCACATATGTCGGTGTTGCGCGGGCGGCCTAACTCACCAGGCACGCGCGCTTTAACTACATTCCAGCCAAAGTTTCTAACATTTTTTTACAGTTTTTTTTGTTTGTTTCACAACTGCATATCACTAATTTATTATAACTGCAGTATGTTATTGTTTAATGTACGCAAATGTATTTTTAAATTACGTTTTACTGGATCTATTGCACTTTGCTTAGCTTTGATCAATGTTGAAATTGTTAATTTTTCCAGGGTTCCTGGAAATTATGTCGTTATATCGCAGATGTCGTTAGATCGGGGGTCTACTGTACCTTCTATTTGTTCCAATTGGTAATGAGGAAGTCAGTTACTAAATGAGGCCACACACTGTGTTAAATTAGGACACCCATTGGAGTAGGCTCCAGTGTTGTCGAGATCTTTTGGAGTCTATTTCTAAGTTAAACCTGCCAGGTACTAGGACTTATGCCAGTATTGACCTCTTGTCCAAATCGTTAAGTGTCGCATCTCAGCAGTTAAGCTTCTTATGTGAGGCCACCAGCAGGTCCTGGTTGCCTTGTTATGTATCGGTCCTAGCAGCAATTGTGAGCTGCCTGCCTGAGAGCCGTGGCATGAGCAAGGATAGAGATTAATGTACATGTTAATTTTAATGATGTTGATTTTAGACAGAAACAGTTCTGTGCATTCAGAAGAGGAGAATACTGCTACAGGAATGAAAATATAGAAAAAAAATTGTGATGTAACATTTTTGAGGGTTTTTTATATTGAAAATACGTACTTAACTACGTGTTATAGTTTTCAGGGTATTTATAATTCGTCCTAATAGATCCTGTAACAATGTGGACCTTACAGAGATGAACAAGAAAGTCAAGGGTGGTACAGTATATACTATGTAGGTTTGACAGGTACTGAGTCACATCAAACAAAATTTAACATTTAAACCACATCCTTGCTCTCGCTAAGACTCCAGGGTAGGTAGCGCCCTTAATTTACTTTTCTGATTGTTTCGGAAATAAGGGGAATGTCAAGTCGTACTTGGAAGAAGTTGTAGCTTGTTGAAGGTGTACATTAAATTTGTTTGCCAAACAGTAGTACATGGCTAGCAGTGACGAGGTTGAATTTGTAATGATTCGTCTACGCGGTTAAGAACTGAGGTGATATGTTTGTTGGTGGTGGAGAGTGCTCATGTTTAGTTTTTTTGTATGTGTATATTGAATGATATAGGTAGTGAGAGACAGGTATGTAGGGCCAGTTATTTTGCATCATTTGGGTAGTGCAATAATATAATACAGTATATCAGTTGAAGATAAATTGCTGTATATATTTATTGCAGTTTTCTTTTAATTGTGTTAATTGAAGTTAATGAAACTATATTAGTTAATCTGTGTTTGAATCAATGTAATACATACAGAGTTACATAGTGATGAAAATTAAATACTGTGTATTGAAAATTTTAGTGTTTTTTAATATAGACATTCTATACTCACATGATATTTGTGTGTATTCTGTTTTTATGTGGTATACACATCACTTTTAGGCAAAACTCCTGATTGCTACCTATAACGATGAAACAGCAAATGTGACAGTGGATGTTAACATTAATCATTATAAGGAAGCAATGGAACCATACAAAGAATGGGATAGGAGTTTAGTGTGCCTAGCCCAGTACTATGATCGTGTTTTGAGCACTGTGGCTCCAGAAGAAAAAGATGTGAAATTTGGGTAAGCAGCTTTTGAGTATTGTTGAGCAAATGGTGGGTATGTATATTTAATTTGCACTAAGGAGGTACTTTTATGTAGTAGAGTTTTTTATTTCTTATGATAGTATATGATTTTTATGTTTTAACATTTCTTTGGAACTGTCTCGGCTGTGCTAATTATCTTTTTATATTTGTAGGCCTACTAACTTATGTAAAGTACAGAATTTACTAAATGTCACAGATCCTGGCTGTATGACTTCCAAGTAACTATTGTTTAACTGTTTAGCTTTTATTTTCTTAACTGTCCAGTCATGGTCTTTCTGAGTATTTTCAAGTGGTACAATATTAAGTAAACTGCTATTTTAGTGATGTCTTGTGAAAATTTTGCAGTTGATAATTTTACCTTTATTTATTTATTTTACTTTATAAACTTTCATGAAACACATTTTTCAACTCTAGCATTATAGGCTAAATGATAAAAAATTATTAAAAAATTATAGTTAAAATAACTTATTACTTTTAAGTAAAGGTTATGGTTATAGGTAATCATTAACAAAAATTAACTGTTTAGCTCATTACTACACAGTATACACTATCTATAATGGGGGAAAATCTGAAGCAGTTGTTGGGAACTAGGTTTTTTAAATTAGTGTAGTGGTTAGCATTTGTTTTAGATCATCATAGTTTGAACCAAACTGAATTATTGCTTATTGTTAAAATTGTAGAACATTAAATGGCCATTTTTCTCACTTTTTCTATGTTGTGAAAGTAAATTTACCTGTTAAAATTAGTTTTTTTTGTCAGCCATTTGTATGCATTCATTTGCATTAATATGTTTATTTATTTTCGGTTCTTATTACTAACATTTCTTGAAAATTTGTGTACACTCACTTGTTGGACACAAATTTACCTTGTGTTGTTTATTTTTTGTTTCTTATTACTAACATTTCTGGAAATTTTGTTTACACTCACTTGTGGACACAAATTTACCTTGTGTGTGAACCCATGATTATACAGTAGAACCGTGTTATAATGTTTCTGAAGGGACCCAAAAAATTTCTGCTTTATACCTAAATGGGAAAACTTTTTAAAGGTGTAATTTACATATTGTTAGGGAACAAATAAAGGTAGCATTGTAACTAGGAAAATGTTATAAGTGGGGACATTGTAACAAGGTTCTACTGTATGCACAAATGAAACGAATCTTTACAAAACTGGTGCGGGAATGATAGGAGCTTTGTAGATTTTTATCATACACTTGATAATCAAAATACATTGTAATAACTGTGCAAATTACATTGGCAAAAGTTTCTCTAATCTCTATTGCTGGTAACGTAACTTAATTAATTCTTCATATTGGTGAATTTTCTAGGTATCATAATAAGGGTGCTGGTACAGAAAAAGGGGAAGAAGGAAGTAGGCCTTGTCTAGTTACAGTAAATCCTCTATTTCAAGAAGACAACATTCCTGTATATCCAGATTCCTTATTGCATTCGGAGTGATGGCTTATATGTACTGCCAAGCACATTTAATTCAGCTACCAGTATTAAATAACTAATTGATTGGTTAAAATGTCTCCAAAGCTTTATTTTCTTTATTAGAGAATGTGGAGATACTAAGTATTATTGTTCAAAATAAGTGTAGAACCAAGATTTAACCAAAAGACACATACTGGTTCCTGAGAATTTTAATTGGAAATTTGTGTTTCATGAAATTTGACTTATATTTTAACACCCTAAAACAAAAATAGTTTGTCTAGTTTTCTTGTTATAGGACACGTATTTACACAGTCAAATATTACGTTATTTTAAAATATGTTGGCATGCGACAGTAACATACTGTAGTTAGTCCGTGGGTAAACTGCAGCTGTGGAAAAAATATCCACAATAACCATTAAGTTTGTAAGACAACTGTATAATACTTTGGCAGTTTTAGCTTGTAGTACGCTGGGCCATGATTGTCAAACATCAAAATAGTGAAACATGTTATACCTCTATGATCTATCGGATCGATAGAGCACGCTGCACAGTGGCACATTGACAGCGCAGTGAAACACTGTGTCTTAGTTCCCATGCTGTACGCCACCATGCAGTTTAGATTGGGTAAGTTATCTAGATATTAATTATGTAATCTGCTGGGTATATGAGGACAGAGGAATTGGGAACATGCTTTCAATGTATTGTAGTAATGTTTTGAATCATGTCAAATAATGTTATGAAATTCATATACAGTGTATACATTATTCATGCTGGAGGTGATTTAATATGGATACAGTCAGCTATAAAATAAATTTTGCTTTGTTTAATGTTCACAGGAATGAAGGACAAAAGAGATGTCTTGAGTCATGTGAGGTCTAAATAAGTAGCTCAGGTGCACTTCCATGCATGCACAATTCAGTGATTATTGTGACCCAAGTTTCTGAGTTTAACTTGTTTGTTTTTTATTTTTTTGTGGATGGTTTTAAGGGCATGTATGGAGAAATAAGCGTGCATTGTGGTCAGTAAAAGTATGTTTGATATACTGTGCAATTTACATTCTATATTGCTAAGATATTTTTTCATAAATTTTGGGCACTTTTTGAATGCTTCTAAAAACTTTTTGGTTACATCACTGGTTTTCTTTATTTCTAAGTTTTTTTAATTTGTGTTCTACTGTACTCATTGGGACAATTAGAACATGATATTGGGATGGAGACACATCTTTACATTTCAATACGACTTTACATTAAAGGGCCCAATTCTAAGTATACTGCCGGCCTTTGTAGCGTGGTTGGTTAGGAGCCGGTCTACAGTGCGAGAGGTCCTGGGTTTGAATGCTGACTCAGGCATGTGGCTGTTGTGTCGTCCCTTCTCATCATTTCACCCTCATTGGCTCTTAAGACCTCGTTAAAGGGCAGTAAAACCCTCTCGCTTCACTAAGCATACTTTTATTATCATACATTATTATTTTCTCAATATTCTAGTCAGCATGACAGCATGGCAACAGTTTGAAGTCTTTCAGCCAATTTTTTATATCTCTCACAATTTTATCCACCATTGCAGGGTTTTTGGGTAGTTGGCTGGGCGGGGCCATGGGCCCTGGTTATTCCCTCCTTAGTTGCGCCTATGGTTACACTGTATGTAGAGTTTATACTTTTCTACATTAGTAAGTAACTGCAAACTATCCCATACTACTTTATTTGTCCATAACGTGATCAATGGTGTAACAGGTTCTGATTCTGGTATTGAGGGTTGTTAAATACAGTGTTTTAGAAAGTTCTTGGTAACTGCTGTAAGAATGAAGAAAATTTTACATGTTGTGTGTATTTTTCATTTCAGGGACCTTCAGATAAATGCAATACATTGTTTCCTGAAGTCACTGCAGTATGGCTGTAATCACATTTACCAGTCAATGCCTCGATTATTGAGCATTTGGCTTGACTATGGAACAAGGTTTTATGAGGCAACAAAAACTCGACATGCAAGCAATACAATAGAAATGATGAAATCTCACATGGAGAAAATGTGTAATCTCATTGGTAAGAATGGATATAGTAAATGATAGTGTATTTTTGTGACATACAAACAACGCTGCTACTTCGATTCACATTTAGGCATGTACATGTTTAACGGTCCGGATGTATTTCAAGAAAGTATATTTATCCAGATGAGGGCACAATAACATTGACAGACATTGACACAACTTCGACTCCTCGCTACAAGCTATACCCTCCACCCTCCAACAAACTCTATTGCTGAAGGGCAAGGGGTTTGAAACAAGACCAGCCAGTCATCGTACTGTTTCATGTGGCTGCTATATTTGTCTTCAGATAATGAGTATGAAGTGATACTAATATTTTGAAGTTCAAGTGATAATAATGTTTTGAAGTTTTTGACTACCCATCGTCAGTTGACAATCCAAATCTTCGACAGTCTGAAACATTGGCAGACCAAAACATTGTATTTTAATGACTGCAAGTTTTTGCATGCATGCCAGATGTGAGCGAGTGAGAGATTTTGGTCAGCACTCAACATTGAGATCTTTAGCGCTGGTGAGGGGTAACATGAGGTGAATATGGAGCAGTTCCGGAATGAAAGGGCGGGGAATACGGAAGATCTCAGAGTAAACCTGCTGACCAACTGTATTGTCCGGTATGATTCCCACGTGCAAAATTTTGGGGACAGACCCTGTCTGGAATCAAACCCGGATCGCCTTGGTGGAAGGCGAATGGTCTGACTATTCGGCCACCGTGACCCCTCATGTCAGTTGTGAAATTTACAAAGTTTGGTGGGATTAAACTTAGGTTAGGTACTCTTGCTCTTGACACATTTGTTCATGACATTATTTGTCTATTTTTTGGACTATCGAGAGTTATGAACTGATGCAAATCCTAAACTTTCTGAGTCAGTAATGGTAAGTGTCTAAAATATCCACAGAAATAAGGATCGACAGCCACACCTGTCAGTGTTTTGGTCTGTTGGGGTTTTTGTCTGTCAACATTTTGGTCTGTTGGTGTTTTGGTCTGTCAAGTTTTGAATGATTTAACCCTCATTTAATTTACACATTTCTTTTTCCAAGATTATATTGTAAAAAAAAAAAAAGACTTAGGGTTTCCCTCCTTATGTTGGCTACCACAGTTGAGTAGACACAAACAATATCCTGTTCTTCGCTTTAGATAAAGGGCACATTGTAGTTATTGGCTCCAGTGAAGGCATGGCTTTAGTACTTATTTTGGTGATGTTTTGGTCTGTCTGTGTATACATCCTTTTATCTAAGAATTGTTTTTTTTTTAATATTTGAAGTTACCTTAGTTTTTTGTAGCTGTGGAACCATACCTTCATAAGGGGAAAAACATATTATGTTCGGATACGGATGCACAGACTGAATCAATGTAGATTAAAGCTGTCTTAAGTAGGTATGTTACTGCCATTGTAGCCTTTATTGGTATTTCTGTGCCTTGCTGGCGTCATGGCTACAGCACCCTTGGCTGCTCATCGATAATGTCTTCTCTGCCACCTTGGAACTCCTTGTAGCTTTTTTTTATGTTTCCTTCAAGCCTCGAACCCTGTCCCTAGCAAACCACTAGTTGCAGGTGGTACCTCAGTTTTCGAATGGTTCAGGAATGTCTTGATCACTGCCAACTGTGAGGGTGGTATAGCATGTTTCATGTGATGCTAACAGCGGGTAGTATGACCTGTGCCCTTCTCAGGGCCTCTTGTTGGGTTTGTGCCCACTTAATTCTTTCCCAATCTCTTGTGAGGGGTGAATGTTCTAGATCTGTAGTCACACAGCCGAGGTTTGTGCTCTTCCAGGAGCTCACAGATTAGTTCCCTAGCCGTATATCTACTGTATGTACCACATGTCTCTGCTCCCCTACGTAGTGAGGTCTCCTGTCTAAGAATCACTGCCCACCATCCTATTAAGAACACAAAATCTTTAGTTCAAGTAGTTCCTGGGATAATGTGCTAGGTGCAGAAATCAGCTGGCTTGTTTACTGGCCTTATACTGTATCTACTGCTAGACCTGGTAAGGTGCTTGTTAGACTTTCACACGTGACCCAGTAGACAGCATGCAGGACTTCAGGATTCATTGGCCGAGGGCCCCGCTGCTTCCTGCTTCTGTAACTGCTAACAGCATCGCCAGTGATGTGAGTGGATATACAGTGGAACCCTTGAATTACACTTCTCAAGGGACCTGTAAAAAATGGTGTAAAATGCAGGAAAGTGTAATCTGAGGGAAGGTTATAATGTAAAATCATTAAATGAGACCAAATACAATCAGTGTAAATGGCAGGAAAGTCTAGAATCAGGGGGTGTAATTCAGGGGTTCCACTGTAATCAGTGGGGACTGATACCATACACTGTTGGGTAGCTTAAGTTACAGGTCCAGGAAAAAGAAGCCAGTTTCCAGATGCTCTCTTCAATTCTTCAACAAGAGACTGCCTCCCACTTACATCTCTCTGTGAGCAGGTGCTCGTTGCCTCTTTTCTCATTTACTCTCAGCTTTGAGCACGTGTGCAAAGAGCAGAGGAATGACTGTGCTGAGGGTTTTAGCAGGTCATGGCGTATTGCACGCCACTGTCTGGCACTCTCTACATTTAGTGCACTGCCACACACATGTTTGAGTACAGCATTGTCAGTGGACCAAATATAACTAGAGCTGCACCAAGAAACTCCTTTGTTGCACCCTACTAGGTTATAACAAGGAGGAAACTGTATTACTTATGCGGGGCGGCGGCGGCCGAGTGGTTAGATCACTCGCTTTCCACCAAGATGATCCGGGTTCAATCCCTGGCCGGGTCACTATTTTTTGCAAGTGGAAATTGTGCCGGACGATGTCGCTGGTCGGCGGGTTTTCTGGGGGTTCTCCCGTTTCCCCCACCCTTTCATTTTGTTGGACATAAATCAGTAAACCTACTGGCCAGAAGGTCAACTAGGATGCTGCAAAAGTATTGTGTATAGGAGAATATTACGTACTATTAAAATCAATTGATCAGTAGTATTATGAAAGAATGCTTATTTTTTTGGCAATGTTGTAGTTTTTATCCTAGATATTAAAGAGCTTGGTGATTTTACTTACAGTTACATACTGTTGCCCCCACGTGTACTAATGTGATAACTCCTGTTAGTTGCTCTTTGCTGTGAACTTAGTTATTTTGATATGGTTAAATATTACATCTTAAGTGTAGTATGTATTTGTTGTAGACAAAAACATTGTAATTATACGTGTTAGGAATCTAGATCTTGTGAAAATGCTATACTTTTTTTTCCCCAGACATGTATTTGGAACGTCTGCCGCCATACATGTTCCTCACTGCATTTTCACAAATTATTTCTCGTGTATGTCATACACTACCAGACGTTTATAAAAGGGTGAAAGCTATAATTGTGAAGTTGTTGATTGTATACCCTCAGCAGAGTATGTGGATGTTCATCTCATCATGTAAGGTAATATTCTGTGCTTAACTTATTATAAACTGCTCTAGTTTTTTTGTCACTACAAACTTTTGTCATGTGCAATAAAAGAGCAATTTGTGTTTTATTACAGAGGTAATGGTGGTGTACTGTTAATTGACAGATGTGTCCTCTGGAAAAAAATTATTGCTCTTTTTGTGCCATATTTTTTTAAGACTTTCTTTGTAACTTTTATTTGGTTAATTTATTTTATGTTTGTGGATCAATATTTAAAAAAAGTTTGTACATCATAATGTAAATGACATCTTAAATTGTACATTTTCAGATATATAATTCACTTGTCCCTTATGTCATTACTGTACTTTTCTTGTTGTTCACTCTTAAATTGGTATGTCTACAATGAGTGGCACTTCCACACTACCCAAGGTAAATTAAAATATATTAGGTAGGCCGTTCCCGCCCCTTGTTTTCTCACTGACTGCCCGCAAGTGACGTAGCTAGGAGGGTACCGAGACATTCGCAGAGTGAACGCGTAATGCAATAGTACCAAGTGCACAATTTGTTGGTATCTGTGCTATCAACATTTTGCCATTAACATTGTTGCGTCTATAAATAGGATCTAGAAAAGTAAAGTAAAACACAGAAAAATTTTGAAAAATGTCACTAGTGACCACATTTAAATCACTGTAATTATTTTGTCTGATCTATATTTTTTTCTTATATAAATATTTGGGCCAATAGTTTATTTGGGATGGTATTTACAATGAAATACATTTGATATACGCCATAACAAATCCATAATAATTAGTTAAAATTAGCCTAATAAATGGTGTGCCGGTAAACCGATAGAAAGGTATGTTGTGGCTTGCCTATCTAGTCCAGACACGGATGAAAATTCTCCAACTTCTACCTGGCACAAAACGAATACCCATTCACAGAATTCTTCAAAAAGGGCATCAAAATGTTGTGTAGAGTTTTTTCTTTATGTTGCTTTGTATGTTCTTCCCCTCGGTAGTGAACAGGGCACTGTTGAATATACATTTTTTAAAATTAGCTATTGAAGACAAAGAAATTTAACATACAGTATCATTGGTAGGACAGTTCATGTGTGTGTGCGTGTAAATATTTTTAAGTCAATGGACTGAATAGTTTTCGATTTCTGATGTGTTTACTTCAACAGATTTTTGGGCATGCAACCTTGTACGCAACACTCCGTGGCTAGAACCCTCAGTGTGACGTCAGTAGCACAGAGTGAACGAAGGAAAGCGCAGGAGACGGGAATATACCCTGTTAAGCATTTGTTGTGTCCGGCACTGGGTAAGGGCGTATGTTCTGCCCTTACACGGCGCTGGAGCAGGCTTCCCTGTCGAGCGGTGGCCAGGAAAGGGATGAGGTAGTAGCCAGGTTCAGAGTTGTTACTCTTAAGACGTAACTTCGGTTCACAGCAGCATTTATTCGTTTATCTCCTACAGCCATCCATCACTCACCACTGCCAAT
>PNEQ01071620.1:0-11512 GCA_003012365.1 Medauroidea extradentata
AAGCCTTGGCCTGAGTTAGTTTTGATTATAAGGCTTCTGTTGCACTCGCATATCAAAATATTGTGATCCGAACAAGCCTTGGCCTGAGTTAGTTTTGATTATAAGGCTTCTGTTGCACTCGCATATCAAAATATTGTGATCCGAACAAGCCTTGGCCTGAGTTAGTTTTGATTATAAGGCTTCTGTTGCACTCGCATATTGTCAGTATTCGTACATAGTTGTGTGTGAATGGCGTATTTGCTCCAGTAAAGTATCTGGGAAATGTGGATTGAGAACATTACACTCAGTTATTACAAGTGTTCTTGTCCACAGACAAGTTATATAAGATGATAATATACATCGAATATGTTTATAACAACGCTCAGTACAAATATGCTGGGATGCTGTATAGAATCCACTCAGAATATCAGTGTACGTTGTCGCACAACAAAGATTATAACATTTCTAGGGAAAGTTAGTCTAGAAAAATATTGGTATATGTTAATTATTTAATTTTGTTATTTTTGAACTGAGCGAGGCCTTTGTTAGGGAAGACTGCAGATAAGATAGTTACTGGTAGGGAATGTAACTATACTTCGATCCATTTGCCCAGACAGTTTTAAAAGTTTTGAGGACGCAACAAGCAGCAGGAGACCATAGAGACATGTTTCCCAAGCACTGATCTATCATCCATGTGCCATTCTATGTACTAAACTATGTACCATTTTATGTATCAGTCACGTATCTCTCACGTACCGCTAAAGTACCGCTCATGTACCATCATTACCACTAACGTACATTCTATGTACCACTCATGTACCGCTCATATAACTCACGTACCACTCTCCTCACATATAAACTCAGCTCGGCTGCTCATGGAGTCCACAGTGTACCCTACCTGCACAGTACTGTACACGCTGCGTGTGTGTCCAGCACTGTACCACAACAATGCAAGCTCACGTGGTTTGCAACAATCCAGCGGGGATATTAGTCTCTCTAGGTTGCAACATCTGAAACGCCATATTAACCCCATAACGTATATGTAATTTCTACGTTACAAATATTGCAGCAGAATAAATTTTCTGCTCAACTACAACGCACAGTTTGCTTTACAACAACACATCAAGTTCAACCTGCGAGAGAATAGTTTCTACTGGTCAAGTCTACATGCAGAAATCAATCAGAACATGTCAATTCGCCAACAATAACTAGGGACAATCTACTTTCGTGAAAATATGTTTGTAACGTCGTGTTTCAGCTCTGCTTCAAGGTCAGCGATTAGGCGTGTCATAGTCCAATCAGATGAGTGGTATCGCTGTAACATAACTCTGATTGGCACATTCAAATGAGACACTCTGCCAATAAGCAGGAAGCAGAACTGCAGACGTACGTTAAAGCAACATGACAAACAGTTGTCGCAAGAATCAGGGATTCCTACCAATAAACAAACATCAGGGCCCTGAATAATCCACGTGTTGGTTGTCTGCACAAACTAGAAGTCAAACAACTGCGAGACTATGTCACTAAACAATTGCCCTCGACTCTTCTGACATCTCGGGGAGAGGAGAGGTCTTGATGTCAGACAGCGATGAAGAAGCAACCAAACTGAGGTCCAGTCACGTGGTATCACTATCAGTGAACAGCCAATCAGCAGCTGTTGTCTACTGAGTGCACATCTGTGATTGCAGGCTAACTGCCAAGTTAGTTAACCCGCGCATTTGTTCGTATCCACCAATAACCACCAATAAGGCGCGGGGAGGGGAGGGGGGGTTCACATCGGTGCTAGTCTCTGACCTCGTACAGTAGCGGCCATGAATGTCGCCTTCTTGCATAACGGTGCATGTGGACGAGTATAGTAAGGATAGTATTTAATAACGTCAATGCAGGTGTGAAAGTGTCGAAGGTTCAGTCTGCGCTGATATCAGAGTCTTCACAACGCTATTGTCACACCATGGTAATGTCACTGTTATGAGACATTGACTCCTGTCTGCAATGGGCTGGGGCTGCTAGGAGTTATGGCTTACAATACCGGAGAAGAAACTAAAGATCTTGTGTTCGTGTGTAGTTTGCATGCAATGACCCCTTATAATCAAACTTCTAGCCTTCCGACAGTCAGACAAAACAAAAACACATAATACAAAACTAAAAATAACAACGTAAATGTGCTTACGTCTTACAGAGTGTCGAACTGCCCTGAATGCATGCCACCATTAGCAGAACTTGTCTTTGAAAACGCATATGTTTAAATTGTACAGTGTACTAAGCGTTACGAATGCTTGATGTTTGTCTTCATATTAAGACGAGTCCTCGACCGGCACATGTCATACGTACGAAGCCGCTTCACATATTCATATTATGACGTTCACCTACAAAAAGAACACACATTTGAAACAATGCTTCTTTCTATGTCTACAAACATCCAGCACGC
Organism: Medauroidea extradentata; assembly: GCA_003012365.1. Taxonomy (NCBI): domain Eukaryota; kingdom Metazoa; phylum Arthropoda; class Insecta; order Phasmatodea; family Phasmatidae; genus Medauroidea; species Medauroidea extradentata. The sequence continues at coordinate 2,408 of PNEQ01071620.1, forward strand.
TTGTTAGAAAAATGGTTTTCGGGATCCTCAAAATAGCTAAAAATGTATTACCTAAGTAACTCCGAAAATACCACGTGAATTCATAAAGTACTACAAAGCGAGAGGCACGCATCTGGCCTTTACTTCATGCCATCGTATGTATAATGATTTACACGCCAGTCTGAAGGCGCTGTGAATAGAGGCGATATGCTTCTTGTCGAGCGTGGGAATCTAGCTCTTATCGCTCCACTGTTCCCACGCGACCATCCACATATTTAAAGATGTTTACAGCACGTCCTTTAGTTTGTTGTTGACAATCCGTTTGAATCCGCCTAACGTTAGTTATAAACCAAAATGAAATATGAAATTAGTGCGTGTAACAAAATTTTTAGGTTTCAATAGTTAATATTACGAAGTTATAACTGAAGATATTTCGCTTACAACGAATTTGCGCATTTATATACGCCACTAGCTGTTGTCCGTAACTTAGGTCACGTGGTTCTCTATATAATACGTCTTTGAACCGTGTAATAGCTCAGTATAAGTACTCCAAACTACCTTAAGAAATTCTAAAAAATATAACATTATAATATTTTCAATAGAATTTTCAAAACCTGTATTTAAAAAAATTCAAATATATAAAAATTCGGCATTTAAAAATTCTTGTAAGTAATAATATTAGTACTGAAAATATTAAATGTAATAAATTGGATAAAAGAATTTCTGAAACAAAATATTTTTTGAAATTTTTAAATGGTACAAAACGATGTTAAGGGTCATCAATAGCCGTTTAATAAACATTTTGTAAATCAAAATACCTTCACCAAATTTTCTGGGTACCCCGATCTACCTCCTGTCGCGTTTCATCCCCATGCCTTGTCCCCCCCCCCTCCCCCACACACACATATATTTTTTTTTTACAAAAATCTAGGGCATCGCACAACTCACCACAGTTTCATTACAATAGGATGTGTGGTATAGGAACATATACATTACTGATAGTTTTGTGTGTATGTATATGCATATTTTACACATATACACATTAAATACATACATACGCATATACATTACATGTATATGGGGGACCTAAATACGAAAACATGCTAACTCAAAAATGTATGAAAAAGTAATAAAGAGTAGTAACATCTTTTTCGTGTGCGCTTACGTCTATCTTGTATATGTTAGTAACTAAAAGTCAATATTTTTACTCCTGTTAGTATCATATCTCAGATAGAAATGAATGTGCACACAGTAAATAAATTATCTTCCTTTGCTAGTTCTTAAATATTGGAGTTGGCATGTTTCAGGATTCAGGTGCCTATATATATATATATATATATATATATATATATATATATATATATATATATATATATATATATATATATATATATATATATATATATATATATATATATATATACATACACACACATACATACACGCTTCAACTGATCCACAGAAAATAAAATGTCAACAAACATGACAAGGTTGCTACTTCAAAACAGCCGCTACATTATGAAGTGTAAAACAGTACTTTATTAATTACACTGCACTGGGTGAGCTAGGTACAAATATGGCGCGACATTCACATTAATCATCAGAAAGCTTCCAGCCACACTCTACTGCTGCAGTTAGACTAATTAACGTATAAGTTAAAAGTTAACCACTCGTATCTAGTACGTTATGAATTATGTCGTGTATAAACAATGTTGCACTGAACCGCAGTAATATTCGCAATTACGTACACAAGGTCGTTCTAAAACTACTGAATAATGAAATCACACGTTCCCCGTGAAAAAATCTATATTGAAATGGAAAAATACGCAAAAATTGTCTTGTACAAATAATGATAATAATAATGATGAACTAGCGACATCTGACATTGATTTCGCGACAAAAATATAATTACAGTCCAAGCTAAAAAATGATTTTCTCATACTTGTAATTATAATAATAACTCTTGAGTATTTTAATGCGTCACAAACCAAACAAGAAGAATTACTAAATTATGTTATATAGCGGCACATTTCACGAATAACTTAAGCAATCAGGGTGGTAAAAATACTATTTTCCCGCACTTAACGTTAGTTTTAAACTATATATTTTCAAACATCAAAACAAATATAGTAACGATAGTAGCACAGTCATGTTTCCTTAATGCGATCTAAATCTACTACGACTGTAGCTCAACTTAGCATTACAAAGATACAGACATTTTAAAAACAATATTTTATCGCGGTGAACGATAAATAAAGGCATCGACTTCAAGAGAAACACAAAATGAACTGCACACAGTATTGTAAGAGTGTGTAACAAAAGCGGAGTGGTGTAGGTGAGACGAGATGGCGCGGATAAAAGAGGATGTGAAGTACTCACCTTGTTCAGCGTGCGATACAGCGATGCCCTGGACGTAACGCAGATCCTGCTCGCTTGCTATATGCAGGGAGTTGCGCCTACAGCGTGCGGCAATGCGCGCGGTGCAGCTGCCGTGCGGCGAGGTATAAATTCCAGGGGCACAGCCAGCAGCAGGACTATAGACGCTGCACTCACTGGCTCTCGCTCTGCCTGCAGAGGCCCGGGTACCAGGGGAGGGAGGGGAGGTAGTAGGGGAGGGGGAGCTGCTGGCGGGGACCACGTGACGTAGGGCGCCTCTGGTGGCGGGAAACGCGGGCGGCTCGCGTCGCCATGGCAACCGGCCCACCGCCCCGTGCGGGCGGGCGATGGCGGCGCTAGGCACGTCCAGGCGCGGGGTGCGGGTTGGCGCGCCCCTCTCCCTGCCCCCAGGAACCAGGGTAGCCCAGGGAAGATCGACCCCCGGGTTTTAGGCTGTCCCTCTTTACTCCCGCCCCTCATCCCCCCCGCCCAATACTTCAGCAACCCCTTACGGAAACTCCTTCCATCCCTGACCCGACCGCGCGGGGGCGTGAGGACAACTCGCGGCACGTCAGCACACACAGACCTGGGCCGTGCCGCGCGAGATTAATGTGTTTGCGCGCTCCGCAACTTGGCAACCCTGTCGTCTATCTGACTGGTGCACCTCGCGCGCCCATCAAAACAACCTGTCAGAAACACGGGACACTACATTACACCACAGTCAACACCGAACCAATCATCTAAATGCACTGCAACTCGACATTTAACATACGTGTTTGCAGAACAGGACATTTATTCTAAAAATTGGAATATGTTCAATTGCAACACTAGCCATGATTTTCTCACATTTCATTAACCTTCGCGCCATTTACAAGGAGCGCATTAAAAACACATCACACAACCACAACCATATTAGTAAATCATCATACCCGTATAATTGTAACTTACATACTTAAACAGTCTACGTCACGACCTGTAAACTTAGTACTATTTTTAATTGAAGCACAAACAAAACAGTTCCAAGCTGTAACAGTGTCAGGGGGGGGGGAGGAGTCGCAGAGAAATAAGGACAATTCAACAACAGCCGCGGTTGCTCTCACACAACAATATAAAGAGGTTGTCGACGCGCCAAGGTATTTTCATGCTACAAACGAGCAAGTCCTTCAAAGAGAACACTCGAAATAGGAAAGACAGACAATTAAATATTTTTGCAAAGAAACATGACATATTTTGCAAAAAATATATATATACAAATTCCAATGTAGTATTATTATAGACAATCATTACTGTCGCTGCTAACAATCTGTAATAATACAATAATACTTGTGGGAAGGAAACTGCTTTCTAGCACCTCATGTACGATTATATCAAGTTGGAATGTTGATCCTGACAACCTCAGCTGCGATACACATTATTACATCGCAGACATTTAATTACATTGATTTGCACGAATACGTACAGAATACTTCCCTTGACGAATTGGGAGCCTAGTTGTCAATTAGCAGATAAAATACCGAAACAGCCGACTCGAGGACTTTACGGGGAACATGTATTTGCTATGCTAAATATTAACGCGGTATAAATGAACCATAATATTTCCTTTATGAAGCCAAAATATGAATAAACGAATCCATCAGACAACATAATATACTATGAACAAGTGGGTGAGCAGTAAGTACTTCAAAGAGGTTTCTGCGGTGAACGGCTTAACTCTCGATCGATACAGCAATTTCCTGGAAATGAATGAAATTGCAGGGCCAATGTTTTCAACAAAGTTTACGTCATTATTTCAATGATATTTCTTCAATACTTTCACCGTTAAGTGCACGAAACTTTCTTTTAAACGAAGATAGCAGGTCCTATTCTTCTGTGTTGTTTTCGTTGTGCTGTCTCGTCTACAATCTTTTCTATCGCTGTGTTCATTTGTGTTGTCCTCGTTGTGTTTTGTCCATCATCATTGTCCTGTTCATATACTTTGTTCTGTCTGATTTTTGTTAGCCTCTATTATCCTATACTGATTATATTCCTATTCTGGAATTATTTATGTGTGTGTTGACAAACACCACATCTGGTCTTATTTATTTATTTTTGTAATTTTGTTGTATTTTTTATTTTCTTTGTATTTATATGTTTTTGTGGGTTTATCTGCGACTTGGCAACACTCGCAAGCAATGGCGTATATCTATGAATACTCATCTTGTCATACATCCCCATTGCAAAAATCTTTCAAAGATCATACATTTGTATCGTATCACGATACATGTTCTCGTGTATTCAATAACCACACAATGTTTAGAAAAGCCTAGTGATGTATAAATTAAAAATAATATTTATTATATGTAAAAGTCATATGCATCCAAACAAACTATATATTTTAAAACATATTATGACGTAAACAAAGCTGAATTAACGCGACTATTTTGGAACAAAAAAATTGTGAATATTCTATAGATAATTCAAATAAATAATATGAGTGTTTGTTAACAATTTTACAAGGACAGGTCAGTAGTGAAGAGAGAAAGAATTGTTTCATTATACTAAATATATTTGTTTGGGTAATGTTTGCTTCAACTGAACAATATTTTGTTGGTAAGAGCAAGCTCGGAGTCCTCCAAACAAATTTTATTATTTCCCTCGACCAAATTATTCATTTAAACGCACTTTGTTTGTGCTAAAACGTATATTTGGTTACTACAGGACGTCGAATAAATATTTTGTGTAAACAAACAACTCGTTACAACTTGTCAACAAAATAATATTGTTAGTTATAAGTTAAGTGCTTTGAACCAACAATTTTTTTTCGTTGGACTAAATGATTTTGTTGGCGAAACTAAATACATTCGGTTGACTTGTGGGAGATGGCAGTCTGGCGTGCGTGAGCGACAAGATGGCGAACACTGTACACCTCAACATTCAAAATATAAGTTTGTGCGACAAGTAGGACGTCTAAACTGTTAATCAGCATAATTTTAGTATCTTAATTTTAGCTATAACAATTTCAAAGTGGTTATTACGATTGATAACAAAAGCAAATGCTACAAACTTGAAAAACACCACAGCTGTACGACTCGTTCTTTGTGCTACGGTGCACGACCTAACTATTCCTATACAAATAATATCACTGGCATGGAAGCACTCGTAGCTCAGTTGCTTAAGTCATGTATTGAAGGTGTTAAGTGAAGGAATGATGTATCAAAACCCAGCGCGGTCATACTTTTTTTAGCTCTTAAAATTTTAAAAAAATTTTAAGTTTATGAAATATTTTTTTTTACTTCTTAAAATATTATACGGCCAACGAAATATTTTTATGACCAGCTAAATATTTGGTACAGCTAACAAAATTCAGCTATTTGTCTCAAACAAATCGAGGGAACAAAATAATTTCGAACGAGCAAGCAAATATTTCTTTGCCCCTACACAAACAAATGATTTGGTTGATTCAAACAAATTATGTTAGCACCAAAAAAATTTTTTTCTCAGTGTACTGAATACATGGAGACAGTATAAGTTGTCCGGATACAGTCAAGTTTTTCTCATTTGTTAGTATCATTTCAACAGTGTTACGTAGAGTAACTATACATTCTGTACATATTTAGGTACACCCTGCACACAAACTATATTTGTATTCGCCGCGACAACTTATTGATAACACGCCCTAACAGGATGAATACTAACAAGAATCACTTCTATCTTTCTCACGCACACGTTTGTAGGCGGTGTTTCAGTCCATCCACAACAATCTGTCCCAGTCTTACTTTACTATATATTGTTGGGCACGTATACCGCCATTGTGATTCAATGAGGATTTCCAATTCATATCTTGTCGTAGGGATCAAGATATAGCTGGCGTTTTAAGTACGGTATTAGGAATACAAACACACGCACACACATATATGGGTTGTTGAAGCTGGACTCGATCGCAAGCAGATAGTGTGTGGAACAAGCACTGAGAGGATGAGAAGGAGGGTAGGTGTGGGCTGTGAGGGAAGAACCTGGACGGGAGGGGAGACTTCCAAGTGACGTCAGAGGGATGTCGCGTCCACGACTCCCCAGGCGAACCTTGTCGCCCATGTCGCCGTCAAGCAGGGGAGGTGAGGGGACAGGACATAGGTACCCGCCCCCGGGGAGAGTCGAACACGCGACCCTTAGTGCCGGCCTAGTACAGCTGCGAGCACCAGTCATTGTCGGTCCTCCAGTGACTATCAGTGGAACTACACTGTTGTTTCCATCACTTGTATTACATCTACACTGCACATTCACGCCTGCCGTACACAGCCCACAATAACCTTGTACCCTGTGTAGTAAGCTACAGTACTTTGTACCACCCTCCCAACACGCACTACCACTGAGGTCTCAACCAGCATGGCCCTTCCCTGCTATAGTCATTTCTCAACACACTAATATTGATGATAACTTGCATTAAAGAAGAATAGAATTATCTTAACAGACGTTGCAATAACAAGAACTAAACATATGTAGCCAGTCATAACATTTTTGTGAAACATAACTATTAAATTACATTCGTTTTAATATTACGTACTGGAAATTAGCACTGTCTCCCATTTGACAATATTTCCTCAGAAAATTCAAGCGTAATAATTTTTCGCTGGAAGCGGTGTCATTGACATTAATGCAGGGCGAAGTACTAAGTTACTCATGTTAACTCTGTGAGCGCCAGGCTTACGAACGCTTCCTAACAGGACAACGTTATTTTCTGTGTGCGCTAAATTGTATGGACACTAGGTTGTTCCAGTGACTTCCTGCAGCTCTGATTGCAGGCCAGTGACTGCATGTTAAGAACTTTCAGCTTGTTGGGACTCCGCCCACCAATCACAGACGTGAGGTATTCCAGTCATATAGTTCTGATTGGCGCAGTTATGTCAGAGACGTACTTCCAGCAATAGCTATTAAGAACTCGGGCCGATAGTAATATTTATAGACATGCAGGGTTCGCAGGATTATTTAGTGGCACTGCAGACTCCTCTGAACTGTAGATATTCGAGCACAATCTGTCATTCATTGCTGCCAGTCTTCGCGTGGTATCACTGTCTTCACACGTGATTGGCTACTCTACAGTACAACTTGTCATTACTGGCTGTACGACATTGTATGGCAGTACAACACGTCGAGGAAGCATACAATAGCTTGCCGTATAGTATGTTGTCAGGATATGAGACAAGCTTCACATGTTTCCTATAATATGGTTCGAGAGTATGGTATATCACGAACACTATTTGTGCCAACATAGCCTTGAAACCACTGTGGTTTCCTGCAACATGTATGATTAGGTACGACACAGCGTAGTTGCCTGCAGACCAATAATAGGCATCAAATAACACAATAGCAGGACTCTTATTGGCTCAGTCAAATAGGGCAACAGCTGTACGTACAAGTGAAAGCCAGTCATCTCGTTATAAGCTGAATGTACGTTGAAAGCCAGCAAACAGTCAAGTTTTCCCGCGATAAACCAATAACTAGAGGTACGTCAATTTGGCGGATTCACCTGGCAGTAGCCTAGATTGCTCAGTCCTGTACACGCTCTGGATACAGTCGATTATTCATTGACTTACAATATTACAATCGATAGCTCTATGAATCATTTCCGTATTTATAGAGACCTGAAAAATTCGTGTTTTGTTTTATGTGCACGCAAGAGTTCCGGGAACTATAGGTTTGTAACATGTTCATAATTGGCCGTTGACTTACTCAAGACTTCCTGGAAGTAGCTGAGCTAATAATTAAACTGTAACTGAATACAGGCCGATTTCACTGTCAGCGAGCAGCTAATAAACAGTTACTGTCTGTACGATTTCACATATATTCTTGGAAGCTAGCCTGAAAGTTATTGAACCCGCGAATTTTTCAGGTCTCTACGTATTTACTACTGGCTTGCAGTAGTCAAATGCATTTCGTGACGGCCGCCAGCTAATCACACACCTGATTATGAAGTATGTATTTTTGGCGTTCAACCTGACCTGGAACGTATTACGAAATTAACGTACCTCAAGACATAATCTGTAACCACGATGTATTAAGTGACCCTACTCACCATGAGCACATTTGAAAATATAAATGTTGATATGAGTATAAAGTTGATGGTACGGGACGCCGCTTGAAAGTCTGACTATATGTACTGGGAAAGAACACTGGGTGACGGTTCTCGCTACTACTTTACTGTACAAACCACGAACCATGACAGCTAGTGTAGTAACCACACCACAGCCTGGCATAGCAGGATAAGCCGCTTACACACGGCACACACAGAGACAAAATACAGAATAACACAGCTGATGAGAGGAGGAGGCTAGGTTGAGTGTAACACAGGTGTACAACATCTGGACGTAATGCACTCTGCACCTAGGCGCGTTATTGCCACGTGGAGCAGTGAACATGTATCAATAGAGGCGATGTTCGCGTGTGAACTACCGCTGCTACGTGGCGACGACACCAGACAAGAACCACACAAGTCCACTATACTACACAGGGCGAGCGAAGTAGCTACCACATGACACGTAGCACTACACATCATGACACACGACCATGCCACTTGCACGTAACAACATTCTACGCTGCTAATATGACTACCTGAACACCGGATGTAACACTTGCACGTAACAACATTCTACGCTGCTAATATGACTACCTGAACACCGGACATAACACTTGCACGTAACATTCTACGCTGCTAATATGACTACCTGAACACCGGACATAACACTTGCACGTAACAACATTCTACGCTGCTAATAT
>PNEQ01071621.1:0-11512 GCA_003012365.1 Medauroidea extradentata
ACAAACAGACACGCCTACATTAGAATTTAGAGACGGAATTCCTGTGCTCGTGCTCACTGCTTACGTCACATCAAGCGACTAAGAAGCGTGAGATCGGCGCTATTCAGATTAGGTAGTTAAATAAGTTATGAATAATAAGAAGCTATGTCAATAAGAAGGCCTTCGGTTTCAATAATAGACGCAATTAAACGTTTATTTTTTTGTGCGCGCACGTGTAAGGAATCTCATTCTCACCGAAAAGGTCTACAAGTGTAGAAGGATTGTAATTGGTTATCTGACAAAAATACATCTTATAGTTCGAAACAAATTTATAAATATTACAAATTATGCAACTAACTACCCCATGATCGATTTGATTCAACTAATTTTAAATAAATGTCTATCGCATAAACACTCCTACATTTGCTAGGCGAGCTCTCTTCCGCTGGCAGTTGGACATCTCCGCCGCTCCCCCCCTCCAAACCTTTACGGCTACCTGATTGTCTCCTCAGCCTCGAGTTTCTTCCTTATTTCAAGACTCGGTGCTAAAATGAACTAAGAGCCATCCATTAACATGTATAATCTCATGACCCTGCAAAGGAATGTGGTCAGGTCTGGAATGGGGTCTTAAGAGCCCTATGCAGCTACCGCACGAGCACTGGTGCAGCGTATTAGGAGAAAGTTTTTCTGAGATGCTACCAAACGTGCGTTTGATATCTTCCATCTACGAAACTAACACTTTTCAAACTATGCTTCTCTATTGTTGTTTTTATCTACAGTGTTTAGCAACATGGTCTCGGGCCACCTCAAAATGGCCCAAAGCGGCTTCTTCAGACTGCTATCATGTAAAATATATCAACCGTAATCAAAACGAAAATAGACAAAAATGCGCTGGACTTTACGCTTTACATAAATAAAACAATAGCGTCACCGCTTAAGGGAGCGCTTGCCAGAAACTTTCTACTGTTTTTAACATGTGTTTTTACTTGTACGAGATTTGGTCTGTTTTGTAGACATACATTATGGAAATTTTTCACGGTACTGAACATTTTTTAGCTTTCGTGGTTTTTTTATAATAGCACATCGAAGTCCAATTTTGCATAAAACTTGTTTATGATCCAAAGGAAAACCAACTGACTTACCGAATTGCAAAAATTCACACTGAATAGCGATGTTATTGGCTACAATTTATTTTTAAAAATTTGAAACTGGAAATTAAACATAAAATTATTTTTTTTAAATACTAAAGTATTTTATTTATTTTTATATAGGAGACCTTGTAGCATATGTCAATCAATCATCCAGTGTGAATTTTTTTCAGTTCGGTAAGTCAGTTGGTTTCCCTTTTAAAGCATAAAACAGTTTCATGCGAATTCTACTAACATGCCATTATAAAAAAAGTAAGAAGGCCAACAATATTTCATTACGGTAGTATAATATGGTCACAACGTATGTCTACAAAACAAACCATATTCGTAAAAATATAAAAAATGTTTGAAAGAATAAAATTGTTCCGTCAAGCGCCCCCTTAAAGTCCCGTAGGAAACAGCCACGGACAGAAACACTGCATGTCATCTTTGCTCTCCGCACATAAAAGCGACACTGTTCTTGACGCACGAGCCAGCCTAGGTCTGCACTGAAGAGTTAGTGGACGCTAGATTTTCTTTACGTTCGGGCACGGAAACGGGGATGGTTTAAGTCGAATATAACACGTCCGTCAAACACCTCATCGCCTCTAGGCGCGGAGGACTAAACTAGCGCGCAGTGTTTTCGTAGAAACCGTGTTTCAACTGATGACCCTAATATTTCATTTGTGGAAAGTATGTGGTAAAGCCCCATGCAGGATTCTCTGATTTAGTTTTCCGATTACAGTTGATATTTTCTCAGCTACAGCAACGCGAAAGTCATTTTTAGCACTTTTCAGGAGCTTGGAAATAACGTTTTTATCGGCGGATGGCATTTCTAAAAATCATAGGGCCACAGTTTGAAGTGTCATCTTTTCGTAAATTAACACATCGGAAACATTTTTAATAGTTAAAGAAAAAATACTTTCCGTACCACGCTACAGCACGTCTCCCGCAACAGGTCATCAAGGCCACGTTTTTTTTTTTTACTGTTTTATGATAATTATTTTTATAGCTTAAACTAGAGCAGCATCAAAAATTTGATTGGCAGTTTTGTTTAAAATGCTTTTTGCAGTGAATTGTTTTAAACGAGAAATTATACGGTTTAGACTAAAAAGTCAACCAAACACAATTTAGTTATTAGTTACGTAATTATCTAAAACCCTAGTATTTACTGCCTCGAAAAAATACGCCAACAAGGAGAAGACTATTTTAAAGAAAAGTGCCAAACAAATTATATATATATATATATATATATATATATATTTTCTCGTTTAAACTTAAAAAAAAAAAAAAAATAGGCCACTACCGCAAAAACCGTTCAAACAAGAGAGCACGACCTTAAGGCCGTGCTCTTTCATTTATTTTTAAACAATTGCAAATAACTCATTACTTTTAAACCAAATCCTCTGAAAAAAATTGAGACTGTTTGCAGTCGTACGATACACAATTCTGCCAGAGCGGTTTTAAAAATCATGTACCGTTTGTTAGCAAAAAATTGTTTTACTTCATTTGGACTTATTTTGACCACAAAATGTGACATTTCACGGGTAAAAATCTGAAAATCCATTTGGTGTATTACAACATGACAATTCAGATACAAACGATGATATTTTAGTCTTAAAACTGCAAGAATAAATTTTTGATATAAATGTATTAATTTACATCAAAATATTTTCGAAACCACTACAAAACTAAAGAGCAAGGTCTTAAGAGGAGTCGACTGGCGCATGGACGGCGTTACAGCGTGTCACACGTATTCTTTTTAACGCGAAACAGCTTACCTTATTCATGTGTATCTACGAAGATAACACACTTTAAATTATTGACATGTGTTTTCAAAATTCAGCATTCTTGTTTGAAACATGATTTTCTGGCCTCTCAAAATGGCTAAAAACGGTTTTTTTTAAGACTGCTGTAACTCAGAAAATATTACCTGAATTCGTAAAACGCAAAGCGAGAGGCATACGTTGGTCTTTACTTCATCCTATTCAAAAATAAAACGTTGTGATCAACGTTTAAAGTCCTGTAGGAAAAAAAAAACTACAACAAACACATTGCACGCAGTTTGGCGGCTGCGAATAGAGGCGATACGCTTCTCGTCAAGCGTGCGACACAGGCTCTTATCGCTATACTGTTCCCACGCGTCAAATGTGGAAATTCGACACTGGTTTGTCTTACCCTAAACACTTCTCTTAGGCGAAGAAAAACAGTGGTTAATAAAAACTAAAGAGTTACTATTTTTAAGGTACCTGTGCTTAAACCGTGGATTGGAGTGAGGCCAAGGAAACTGTACTCGACTGCCAGCTTCCCAAACCACCCACTCAGACAACATTGAGGAGCTGGTCTATGCTCACAACAGTATACTCACAAGGTAATAGAATTATTCCTGACAAATACTGAATTTAGTTTCTTAAATTTGTCAGCTGCACTCGTTAGCGAATGTTCCACATAGCTCGAAGTATTTCGTGGCATAGGTGTAACCGTGGGTTTTATACTCCATCCATTCTAAGGTTGCAGCTAATTAAGTGAATGAAAGTAAAATGTTTGTACAGCATACCTTTCTTTTGAAATATTGGGAAAAATATAAGGTAACTGTATTAGGCACACTCACAATGCGAGGAATCAAAATAAAATCAAAATGCGTTGATTTATTTCGTTAGCATTATTTCTGCTGCAACCTTAGACTGGATAAAATACCTGAAAATATAACGTAACACCATACGACTGTGTTAAACGTACCGTAAAACATAGCACTGCAATATTTCATTTGTAGTACATCTGCAGTATTTTCTGACCATTCCACCCAGTTTACGTGTCGCAGTGTTTCTTGGAGTATACAATACAGGCAACACATTCAAAATGTTTCATGAAAAGGCTGCTTTCGTCTTGGTTCGCTATTATCCATAATTATCGTGACGACACGAAAACATGTTTACATTCTAATGATGGACTGTAAATAAAGGACTTGATACCAGCAGCAGGCAAACGCGATTTCCGTGACGTAATTTTCCACAGATTGCCTTTCAAACAGATGTTACGTAAATTCGATTAGCCATTATAAACGTCAAGTTAGAATTAATGGTAAACTGATTTCGTCATGAAGGTATTTCGAAATAATTTGTAAGACTCTTAGAATGTATGTGTACTTTTGTAGTGTAGAAACAAAGGCGAGATTATTCTATTTAAAATCCACGTTGAAAGGTGAACATATTTTGAAGGAATAATGCCTTACAACCGTTGGTACAATTTTACCTTTAAAATCGAATGAAAATTGCATTATGCGATTATTTAACAGGTTCGATACTTTCCAATGAACACGAAACAAGAAACTAAACCAAAACAAACGTCGCATACACATTTGGGTAGCAAAGGAAACCACTCGAGGAAAGTTTTTGCAACTCCGGGGAACGGCGCGGCGTTTGTTGCGTAACTAGCCACAAGGAAAACCTCAGACATGGCTGACTATACGTACATGTCCGTCCTGTCAACGTGGATTTGCGGCTGTAACGAAAGTACGGTTGACCTTCGCATACTTGACATGACATGCGTGCCTGAGACTGTCGCAACAGCTGGGAAATAAGGTCGCGTCTTGGGCATATGTTTAGTTTCATCAAAATAGTGCAGTAACTTGGCGAGCACTTAATGTACCCAGTTTGACAAAAAATATTATAAACTATAAATGTGTTATGTAAGACAGTAGAGGGAAGACAGCAGCTTTGGAGTAGCTTAGCAAACATGCTCACTGCTCGCCGACTGCGGCAGTACGGAAAGGAAGGTAAGTAAACAAGCAAGCTGGCTGGAGAGAAGTATGGCAAACTTGAAGGACCGACTTGATGGTTGCATCGACGCCAGCGCCGGCAGGAAGGTGTGCCAGATAGGCAGGAGACAGGCAGCAGGAACTAGGCCACCGCACAACTGCGCATGCCGCCCTCGACTGACCCACATCGGCCGGCCACTGCTACGCTAGACGTGGTGAAATAATCGTTACACGCGACCGCCTGCTTGGCCCAGTCCTGCCATGGATGTATTTTTAAAACCCGTCAGCAATCGAAACCGCGACAACAACGCTGCTACAATCATTCAAGCCCGACCGCACCCTAACGGTTATGCTACAACGTTGTCAGTTGGGACCTACAAAGCCAAGTCTCAGTTGTATACATATAAACACAATTGCAAAAAATACTTGACATTCAATGTACTGCTGCTGCACCATTTCGTCTACAGAGTAACCCTGCACACACGTCACTTTAGTTCATTATCCTTGTTCGCGAAAGCACAACTATTTAAGCTATTTCACAAAACTTCTCATTGTTACGCAATACAGCAAACTAATGTAATAACGTGGAACAAATATACTCCAATGTGTTTCATAAAATGCCTACCTCTCGGGGAAAAAAAAAAAAAACAAGAGTGTTAGATCGTGTGTTTCACATTAAACCAAATACGCTGAAGTGAGTTGCGTTTTTTTTTTTTTTTTTTTTAAATGAAACTAACGTGGATTTCAGTATATTACGAACAGAACACAAAATTCAAACTATTGTACGTCGTTTGACGTTTAAAAATTCTGCACGCGATTAAAACATCTCGGGCTAAAAAAGACTTCTCCAGACTGCCGTAATCGGAAAGCCACCAACCTAATTCGAAAAACACAAAGAAACATGCGTTGGACTTTGTACCAAACTTCCCACAAATAATATACTGTCATATTGTAGTGCCATAGAAATATTGGGCAGCAGCAGTAAACTACTGCACGCTGAGAAGCTTGTATGTATGTATAGAGATGATTCTTCTGCATTGCATATGTCAGCCAGGGGCACATTATCATTCGATTGATCGTCTCACCACAAACGCAGCCCCCTCTCACTATACATATGAGGGGTTCGGCTATAAATAATTGTAAGGGACATTCAGAGAGAACAGTGTTATCAGCTGTAAAACATAGTAAGCAACGTGCGTTATGTATTTTTAGTTCCGAGTTCCATTCCAAGCCTAGATTTAGAATGGAATGCTTCACTAATATGAATAAAATAGATCGCTTACTATGTTTTACACATAAGACTTGCTCTTTGACTGTCCCGTACCATTATTTACAATACATACATATATACACACACACACATATATATATAGCGAGGGAGTCCCCTTCAGGCTCGGTTTGACATATTGAATTTTATTATTTTTCGCTTTTTTGAATTCTAAGAAGAAAAATGTTAAATATGCTATTACATCTCAAATTCTATTTACATTTCGCTACAGTACATACCTTGGGATTTATCTGTTAACACATAATTACGCCGCAATGTGCGTGACACATTTTTTTTATATTCACAATTTTCCCGACATATTGCGACCTAACTATACATTACTAGCTCTGTTGCCATGCTTGAATTGTAGCGCAAAGTAGATAGGATTTGCGGCATAGTTACCGATTTAACATTCTTCTTCTCAGAATTCCAAAAAAGCGAAAAGTAATCAAATTCAATATGGCGACTGAAACTGAGCCTTAAGCACACCTATATCGCAGACATTAATAAACTACTAAAATTTTATAAAACAATCTTATTGCATGTCGCTAAACAAGACACTTCGGTAATATGTCGCACCCAAACGAGATTTCTTAAAGTTCATTAGTCAAGGTCGTTTGAAGTAAAGGCTGTGTGTAAACAAACTAAATAAAGCAATGATTCGTGCGCATATTTCGAACGTATAACAGCATTCGGGATGGACTATGGTATTTTGCAAAACCGGTGATCTGCGTCCAAAGAAAATGCGACTCCGGCTGACGTTTAGGGTTACTTCAGATGGAATGTACGTTGTTTAAAGGTCACGAACCAAAACGGGAACACCTCTCTTTGCCCACGCCATATCTAATTTTGGCTTGCAGGAAGTAATTTAGTATTTCCCGTCACGATCAAAATAAAGGCATCCTGCCGCTGACTAGCGACTGGGTGCGCTGCGCGGTAGCCGAACAGAAAGTTGGACGTGGGGTTGGGATTCACAAAAATGCACTTCGCAATCGCCCGAAGGTTAAACATTACGGCAGATACAAAAATTGCTTTATGTGTATCACTGCATTTATTTCTTGCGTAAAAATAGTTTAGTCATTGCATTTTTCTGTATTGCATGGTTTTTAGTCATTAGTACACTACCGTGTGGGTAAGCCAGATTATTGGGCAACGCAAAACTGTTTGCTGGTATTATGTATTTCAAATCATGAACAAATAACTTATTATTTTTAAACCCGATATTATTCTAAACGTAACTAAATTAAATCATGTTTTAAGTAACAGTCTTTTTTTCATTTGACTTAATTCTGTAAGTGTGAAGAGACTACACGATGCGTTATTCATTGGGCATCATCTACCATAGCATGAAAATATTCATTTCTGTAAATCAGAAGAAACATTTTACGGCACCAGGAAAATGCCATTCGCATTGTTAAAACCTTTAAAAACCAACATAAGTTATAAAATATACTTTCTCGTTAGTTCACTTGCCGTAGTAAATTTACCTTCCTTTAAATTAATCCATACCTCACTATGCTCATGTACTAAAACCAATATTTTCACTGCACAACTACCGAATTTGGTACAATAAATCAGAAAATATTTTTTATTAACTAATAGATCATAGCATTGTCATGGCGACGGAAATTATTACACACAGAACAACACAGTTTTGATCATGGCAAGAAAGCATATCTTATGCTACACCGTTTATAATGACGTACTCCAAGTAGCCATCGGGGCAGGGGCGTCATTTCAGATTTTTCTTGGACATTTGTGAGGGGAGGGGAGATTTTTTTTTCATAGACCTCATTGCATCTTTTTTATTAATTAAGCATTTATAAATTAGAAACTTTAGTAATATAACTCCGGTTTTATGTGCTAATGTTAGTATTTAAATAAAATGTTTTTACACATTTCCTTCTAAATCCCGGGGGGAGCATTTGCCCCCCTGCTCTACCTAAATGACGCCCCTACATCGGGGTCTAAACAGAAGTGCAAGTTTGACAATACTGTGCATTTTACCTACTACTGGTGCAGAACATCAAAGTAAACCCACTTGTTGACACCTACACGATACACGTGTGACGAAAGCTAGGGGGCCATCACTCGACTTACACCACAGATGAATGTGTTTTATCAATATTAAACTACAGCGATTGCACTACAAATATTATGGCGGTTTTGGTTTGCAGGTCTTTTAAATTATAGAGTAAAAAAAAACTGAAACGGCGCCTGAATCCAGTTGTTCTGCTATGATAATTGCTTCAATCAAAACTAGATGGATGGGATGGGTGTAGATTTGTGCAATATGGCTGGTGTTTTTACGTTAGAAAATAGGTCGTGGTAAGATTATATTTTTCAGTTTGTCTTAAAAGTTCAGTTCATGCTGGCGTATTGGCGGTTATACTCTGAATGGGATGGGTACTACATCGCGGGCGGTTGTTTTCGCCACGGGGAATTCCCGCGAGACGAAAGGAAGTTCTGGACCCTGCGGTCGGGATAAACCGGTTGGTGTTATCGCGAGTGCACCGATAGTTGTTACCACTACAGTTTTCCTCGCTTGCGTCAGACCCAGGCACTTCCTTCTTGCGCCTGAAACTGCGCTCCAACGGCAACCGTCAGGTCTGCAGGCGTCTTTCGGTACCTTGGAAGACCGCCACTGACCCCAAGTGCATACATTCAGACGTGTCGATAGAGAATAACTTAGCCATTACTGTATTGTACTGTGTGTAGAGTTCTAATTTATGTGGCAACGTTTCTGCTATGTAATACAACTGGACCTGCAACTTTCATCACTGCAATATGCAATTGTGTTACTATTTTTCAGCCTCGATGTGGACTCTTAACTCAGGCCCAGGAAAAAGGTTTCTAACGTTAGCAAACAGGGCGTTGTGTGCTAGTTTGGAATTTCTTTGTTTTACACTGGAGACCAGGCTCTACATTAGAATGCATGTGCTCAGATATTGGTGTTCTAAAGTTTTTGCATTTTGTTTACGATAAAGCCCCGATTGCGAAAATTTTCTCCGTCATTTCCTCTTTGTCCGTGACGGCATTCTGTGAGTAGGTGCACACGCCTAGCTATGTTCAGGGCCGGATTTACCACTAGGCCCAAGCCTAGGGCGCAACTTTCACAAGGACGCACAATCGTGGAGAACATGTGAAGAACTTTCCATCGCTATTTTTAAAAGTGCCAATAGGCTACGAGTAAAATTTGTTTCATCGGCTTTACTTTTGTCATTGTTGACATATGCTGTCTAGCAATATTATCTGCTCTATGGCCAACCAAGTATTCATTTTCAAATAACTGTGTTGCAATTAACCTGAATTATTATTGTAGTATTACTACTATTATACATAGCGAGGGGAGAGAGTAGAGTAATTTTAAATAATGTGGTGCTGAAAATGGGAAAAGGACGCCAGTTGTTAAGGAAAAATGGAAAACAGAGGCTACGGGACACAAACTGGCGGGCCTAGGGCGCCTAGAAGCTTAAATTCGGCACTGGCTATGTTGGGTGGGGCACTTTCACACCCAGTATTAAGAAAATATGGTTTTGCTGTACACCCAAGAGGTAAGGGATTTTGTGAACTATGGCTTTGGTAGACATCCAGAGCGAGAGAAAACACCCTCAGTAAGATGATAAAACCGAAGTGGGAGTTGTCTGTGACAATCCGAGTTCAGGCTAAATGTCCAACATCTGTACTACTTTTGTTGGATGTTTATTGCACATAGAATTTGAGGCTTTTGTAGTATAACGTGTGTAAACAGTCTACATGACAGCCATGCTAGTTTTCGGCTGTAATACACTAAAAAGAAGTCTAATCATCTTAAAATTGACAAGGAAGTTTTTTCTTTTTTTGAAATTTACACGCAAATACTCTTTCCAAAAGTGAAAATTTTTGGAGGCTGTCGCACACACAGGGAACAGTTAATCTGCCGTCGAACTTGTGACAAATTCGTAATTTGAATTTTAAAACGGGGTATGCTAATGTGTGATTGTCTTTGGATGTTCGAGCTTCTTCATTTCCCTCCGCAGAGTCGTGTCAGTAGTAGTTTTGTATTCTTTAAAATAACCACATTGCAGTTAGCAGCGGCCATAAATAGGTCGACTCGGTAGTTGACAGCGCCACAAGAGAGGGACTCTTCTGCGCAACTGCTATAAAAAGACTGGCTTGATGATTTGTTTTCGTGACACGAATAGAACATTGGTATTTCTCAGCTGTGGTAGCTGCGCGGATGACTAATGAAAGTCCACGAAACTCGTGACGTCAGGACGAGGTCATCAACGTGTTGGTAGTGTGGGTAGTGACGCGACTGTTGCACGGACTGTCTTCTATTTCTGACCATCGCAGGACCGTGTACGACTGGCGTGTATTTTGTGCGTTCGAGGCCTGGAAGTGCAGGACAGCTAAAGGCAACATAGAAAGCAAACCATATATCATTCCAACCTCTAGGCGTAAGTCGCTCAACTGGCGTGGAGTCTCTTCAGCAGATGGCCTCCGAGACTTCATAACGTAATAAAGGTGTATTAAACCCATCAATGTTTTAATACGTACCTAAAAAAGGACCGCAAAAACACCCATATAGGACAGCGAGAAAATGCGCTTTAGAACTGGAGTGTAACATTCTTTGAATGATATTACTAAGCAGACTTCACTAAAGGCATGTTGAGCACTTTTCGAATTATTGTATATCAATATCAGCAACAGCTCTGCACACTACATATGGAGTAGCAATATTCTCAGAATAGGGCATGTTGTGCACTGACAAGGAGAAACGTTTATCAGAGTAAGCAAGAGAAATAAAGGGCCATCGGACAGGAAAAATAATTTATACATTAAAATGCATACACTGTATAAAACAAACTTACAGAGAGTGTTTTTATTCGGGTAAAATCAAACTGTTCTCCGTATATAAGATTATGCCAGGTTTATTAACAGTGGTGCTACACGGCAAGACAAACCAAGTGCGTACAATCAATTGGGGTAACTTTGCACCACTTGTAGCAATTTTCTTGATTGTGTTAAAAAATTAGTAAAGAATATTATATGATGTTCAGGTGATGTAATTGTACTGAAGGTGATTTTAATAAAATTCTGAAACATAGTAATGGAAAAAAAAAGATACACCTATAAAATTTAGTAAAATATGGTGGGCTAAAGTTTCCCCCTTTACTTGTCAAACATTGGCCCACCTCAAAACTTTATAATTGAAACACACAAGTTTGTTTTCCTTGAACTACTGGGGTAATTTTGTCCCATTACTCATGTCCACTGTTTACTATAAAAATCAACACTTCAGTGCACAAGGTACATTTTGAGTATTAAAAACACAAAAACAAGAATGCTCATAATGGTACTAGACTAAAAGAGGTAGTTGTTAAACAAATTTCTTAATTC